>JAFVLL020037955.1:0-39859 GCA_021397915.2 Tor tambroides
TTTGGCGCAGCCTCCATGTTTTCCCCCATCATGCTAATGTCATTATTTTGGTGTTGAAGGCTCAGTTTGTCGCTCTCAGCCAGAATAAGGGTACAAATCCACACACTTCAACTAGACACATATTGGGACATGATGAACAGTGCGGTTCGGAAGATGGAGGGTGCTGGGTAGAGAATTAATGTTCGTAATAACATCTGGGGGACCTTCTTCTGATGGTTACGAGAATTTTTTGGTGCGGAGGGGAAAGTGAGCATTAAGTTCAAGGAAATTAGGCCCCACAGCACCAAGACTTTACAATATGAACAGTAGGTTCTGCGACACTTTTAAGGTGTTAAGGCCAAGCACAGAACAGCTATGGGGTTATTTTTAGACTGAAACTTTAAAAAAATCCATTGTATTGTTCAAATGTGCACAGTGATTCCCAAGCAAAAACTGCAGAGCGTGCATGATTATGGACCGGAGCTTAATCTTGTGGTTTTCTATGGTTCAAATCCTCTGCAAGCTCTCTTGCGCTCCAGCACTCTGCATAGATTAACAGAGTCTGAATGAGCTTTTCCCTTTGAAGAATATCCTGAGAAAGCATTCACTTCACACTTGCAATTGTTGCCCTCCAGATTTGCCAAAAGAGCGCTCTCTTGTTGACTAATTTTCAGAGCCGGGAAATTCACCAGTAAAGGGTCTGATAATCCATTTACTGATTTTGACCTTGAGCATGAAGCCCTCTTAAAGACTAATATAAATTACTGCAGTGTTTTGGCATGCTGACATGAATGGTTTGGCAATGGCATTTTGAAAATCCTCAATGCACCTTGTAAAGTGTCATTGATGAAAAGCATGTCAACACAGCACATTCTGTGCCATTGTACTATCAAATAACTATTGACAAATAAAGCAAATGCCAGCTAGAACATCACAAATAAACACCATGAAAACTGTGTTTTTTCTTTTGTAAAAGCACACCACTGTGCATGGGATTGCGGCCTCAGTTTTTTAATATGTAGCTCTGACTTTCAATTAGTCCTAACCTTTAGAGCCATCACTCAAAAGTTTAGAAAAGGGTAAAAAAGATAAGTATAGTGAACGCCTCTAGGTCTTTTTCTGCAGTTTTAAGAAATGTCCTTTCCTGTGAAGGAGACAAATGTAGTGTCATATCCAGATTCTTCTGAATTGAAAGGTGGCTATTGCCCAGAATTGCCCTAATTTTTCCTCGCGGCTATTTGAAATGGATGAGATGAAAAGCTATTGTAATTTTCCAACTGGTACTCGAGATCTGTAATAGAAATGGAGAGAAAAGGGACAGCTATCTGTTTATATTACCTGTTGCCTTTTTTCTTTTGTATTCCAAGCAATCTGGAGTGATATTATGATATTTCTCCAGCAAAGTCCGCTGAATTGAAGGTTAGGCTCGGGGTTTGGACTCCAGTATACCGCATCTAGAATATAAATCATTGTTTTCTTGGCTTTTTCTTCAAGTAGAAGTTAGCTTGACCTTTTCCTTTTACTGTAAAAAAAAAAAAGACTTAAAGAAAGTGTACTACTGTAGCTGATAATTGGACATGCAATCCTCATTTAAATTAACAACTCTGCCTTTCATTTAAGTTCCTCAAAATGTATCCAACTCACTTCAAACTGAGTTGTTAAATTGCTGTGGTGATCCCTTCTAGCCCTGTGCCCCCCTGTGGATACTATTTTTACTTTAACATATGGCAGACAGTCATATTTATCCTCTCCTGTTTTTGTGTCTTTCAACAGGTGCAATGTGGACAACAAAGTATCACGGGTGGCATGGCTCAACCGGACCACTATCCTCTTCACGGGGAATGAAAAATGGTCGTTGGACCCCCGGGTGGTCTTACTAAACACAGCAGTCACTGAATACAGTATAAAGATCATAAACGTGAACTTATACGACGAGGGGCCGTACGTGTGTTCCATCCTCACGAACAAGAAACCAGAATCCACAAAAGTGCATCTCATCGTACAAGGTAAATCTTGAGAGGATTTTTCATATCTCTTAAAGTGAAATCTTTACATCATTTAATGTGCGGATGAAGAAAGCTTGTCAAAAACTCACTTCGTGTTGGTTTGGGATTTTGTTGACATTTCGGTTGGGTAAATAATGGTTGACAAACAACTTTGATTCTCCTTTCCTAGGCTGATGTAATTAAATGAAACTCAGCAGATGTGACTCCCGGTGATGAAATTGGGATTTAATCTGGGTGTAATTTCGAAATCGTTGATGGATATTGATTTAAGACATGCAGCCCAGAGAGCAACGGAAAAATAGAGCAGAGGCTTTGTTTTCTCCTCACTAAATCAAGTGTCGATACCCAGACCTTTTGTCGTGATTTACAGTGCAGTCGACTGCCTTCATATTCACTGTCCAAAAAAACAATTAACGCCGCTTGTAGCCAAATCCATCTCGGTTTGGGGTACACAAATCAGATATGCGCCAAAAACCAGAAACGCCATTTTTATCACGTTTCTCAGACCATCTGCGGAGTCAGAAAAAGTGTCAGATTTCCCACGTTTCAGTGGGAAAAAGTGTTTTGGTTAATAAAACGGCGCCTTATCAAATGCTCATTAACCTTTAGTACTTTGTCCTGACACTAATTACTGCAGGCTTAAATAACTGAACAAATAGACCAAGGTAAGGTGCTTGTTTTTTTATGATTAGACACACAAAGCGCAAATTGGAGTTTGGCTTGTCTGTTCAGTTCCTGCTTAACCTGCAATTCAATTAATTATAAAGTCTTCATCCCGGTTTGAATAAATCAGTCACTCGCCTTCCTTGTTTTATCATGCAGTTCAACACTCCGCATCTGCATGGCATAACATAAGCATGCTGGAGAGCGGGTGTTGTGGCCCTCAAAAGTGCACTTAAGATATTGAATTGTTTGCAGCAGGCTCCTTTTCCCTTACACCCCACAGTTGCATGCTGAGTGGTGTACAATTTCAGCCTAGTGTTCTTGAGAATGGATCTGAGAGCTTTCTGAACAGATGGGGTCCTGGTGTGCCTTTACTGTAATGCTTTGTCTCAGCTTTGTTAAATCTTGCCATGCTCAGCTAAAGTCTGCCTACACAAACTGTAGCGCCCTGTCTATTTCTGTCATCAAGTGTGGTTCTATTCCTCTTAAACTCTGAGCCTCTGAAGCTTGTTATTGCACACAAATTCAAAGAGCGCCTACGGTATCGTTCTCACATATCTCGCTTGACATCTGCGTGCTTGTTTTTAAGTGTCCTAACATATTTCACGCTTGCTCCCGTTCCGGTTTTAGGTCACTCATTAGCATTTCTCGAACGGGACAGCATGCCATTAGATTTCGCATTTGCCGTCCTGTAGCGTATCAGCGCTACATCTATTTATGTGGTTGATGACTGCAGCTGGAGGTACGTGTCTCTGTAAATGGCCTCATCGTCTTCCGCGGTATCGATCGGATGCATCGATCAGATGCAACGCGAGAGGAGACATGCGACGCGTTAGCGTCCAGCGCAATTCGAAACCTGAGGTTTTCCTCTGAGCTCCTTCTCTGAGGTACACAAAGCATTATTCTTATAAAACCACTACATGCAGAAGACAAATGAAGGTCATTATAGTCTAAGCAGGAAAACATGTTTTCATTTCATGTACTTGCGTTTAGAGGGACATTGCTGCTGAATAAAACTGCTTAGGCTACCGGTTTATGCTCGTTAGTGCTGGTGCAAAAAAATGCAAATCTTGCTAGTTAAAGGAATAGTTCATCCAAAAAGGAAAATTAGCTGAAATTGTCTTCACCCTCAGACCACCCAGATGAGTTTGTTTCTTCATCGGAACAGATTTGGAGAAATCTAGCATTACATCACTTGTTCACCAATGAATCCTCTGCAGTGAATGGGTGCCATCAGAATGAGTCCAAACAGCTGATAACAACAATCACAAGAAACCATCCAGATGACTCCAGTCAATCAATAAACATCTTAAAAAAGCAATGTGTTAAAAAAGCTGTGTCATTAGGACATTTTTAAATTCAAACCACTGCTTCCAATTAAATTACAAGTAGGGTTGTGCAATTAACTGAAATACAGTTTCGATTTCAGCCTCCAACCATTATGAAAATAGAATAATTGAGATAAAACGATTATTGTGCCAAATTCCGCCCCCTTTCCAGGGTTCGGTTTCGCTCCTTCATAAAAGCCAGATTTCACGTGCTTGATTTATTAAAGTTGATTAGATTTATCACGTGAAAGAGAACTCGCGCTGTTCCTCAGGAGGATTTCTGTGCATGCACGCAGAAATGGAACAGAACACGGACATGTAAAGTCATCTTTTAGCTAAAGGTGCGTGCCTAAACGCAAACTGCAAAATGCAAACTCTCGTCAGTTATGTACTGTAATAAATGAACGTAAACAGATGAGAATGAAAATACGTGTGTATTGGATCCGTGCGACTCTTAAAGTGACAGCGGGCTATATTCTTGCTGCTGACTGTGTGCTTAATATTAATCAAACATCAAAAGACAAGGACCAAATCACTCACTGCTCTTGACTGAAGGATTTTTGTATCTTTAATAAGAAACAAAGGAAGTTTAATTCTTGCAGTGAAGACTATGCTGTTTTATTTTACATTTAGATTATTCAATTTCTGTAGTAGGCTGTCTTGCATTAAAACAACCTAAAGCACAGGTTGTTTCATTTGTTTCTTTTTTTATTCTATTGTATTTGTCCTTTGCTTTTTTGTTACTGACATTTTAATTATTTTCAATAATTTTGAGAACTTTTTTTGTTTTGTTTGTTTTTTACTAATATTAGTTAGTATTCTGCTGTGGTATTGAGAATTGTGACATTTCACTGGTCTCTAAAATGTAGATGTCATAGCAACCTTATTCACAGAAAATATATATTTGATATATATCTATATAATCTTTAAATAAATCATTCATATAAAGTTTTGGTCATATGTCCCACTCGTAATTGTGTTAAATAATCTTGATTACAATATTGACCAAAATCATTGTGATTATGATTTTTGTCAAAATCGAGCAGCTCTAATTACAAGTCATCTATCCATAATATTGCTTTCTCCAGTGAAGAAAATTGAAATGTGCACAGATCATTTGCAATCAAAAACAGTCCAAAACAGTTGTAAACCAATATTTTGATGAGAGGACAACAGTGATGGACTTTTTCACTGGGTGAAGTGTTATTATGGTTTGTGGACTGGTATTTTGGCAAGATAAAACATCTTAATGATGGATTTGTCTGATGGATTACTCGTGAATAATTGTAATGTTTTATCAGCTGTTTGTCTCACATTCTGACGGCACCCATTCACTGCAAAGGATGCAAGTGATGTAATGCTAAATTTCTCCAAATCTTTTCCGATGAAGAAACAAACTAAAACTTGGATGGCCTGAGGGTAAATACATTTTTCAGCAAGTTTTCATTTTTTGGGTGAAATATTCATTTTAATCCTGGTGGGATAGGTTGGTAACAAACTATCTAACTTGTTTGTAGATGTTGAGTCATTTCAGGGTACATCTGTACCATTTGAAGAGAAGAATTATTTTGATAGCATACTGTAGGTTTGTCAATATGAAAACTCAGTAGAGACAAAATATACATCAGCATAGTTTTTGGGGAAAAGCAATCAGATATGACTAAATATGATATTCAGATGCAGTTTCAACCTCTTCAAAGTGTTTTTGTGATATAATAAATCGTTCTTAATTTACATCTCAGGCTTATGGAAAACACAGTGCACAAAAAAATTCACATTTCACATAACTCTAACCCAAACCCTGTACTCAACTGAAGTGTCTTTTAAATGAATATCAAAAAGTCTTTAAGGTAAGCAGGCTAATATGAGACCAGTGAATATGTCCCTTTTCAGGGCTATTTGCATATTTGTGCTGGGTAGAGCACATTAGCTTGTTTCAAGGTCACAGGGTAGCGAGATCTGTAATGGATGAGTTCACAAAATACCTGTTTTGTCTCTCTCAGCTAGCATCAAAAGGACAGACATACACTGGTGGTGTGTAGACTGATGCTGGCTAGAATGGGGCTGTTGAAATGCACTCACTTGCAGCCAATTTGGCCCTGTATTCTCACTGAATATCATCTCTAGTTTTTGGTCAATCAAGTCTTTGCCAGTGTCCTCTAATGATCATTAAAAAACTGTGTTTACTTTATTTTAAATCTCAGACAATTCTATAATTGTGCAGTGTAACTCAGAATGAACAGTTTCACCGTTGCATGTTATGTGTTTTGTAGAGCAGTGTTATGTGGGTGGCCTACTGTATATGCAGAATATGACATAAAGGCCATCACCTGATTCTTGAAAGAGAAACACTTCAGAACGAGCAAGGTCAGGGCGATGTTGATGATGTTAAATGGAGCACCATTATCCTTGTTGTTATACCAACAAAACCTCTTTGTTTGTTTTTTTCCAGAATAACAATGAAAACAATTGTGAGTACAAAAACAAAGAAACAGTGAGACGACTCCCAAGACGTCTTTGCACAGAGGATTTGTTCAGACAAACACGAGAGCACAGACTTGAGCAAACACATTTGAGTGATGCTTTGATGCCAGATGAAATTATGAATCCTCGTTACAAATTCTCATCTAAACTAATGAGAGAGGTGTTGGTATTTTTGGATTCATGCACTTTTTATTACTATTTTTACTATTACTATTACTATACTATTTTTGGTTTTTTTTGCACTTATTTTCCACACGTCAATCCCAGTTTTTCCATCTGCTTGAAATCTGACATTTGCTTAACAGAACATGCTATAAATCGATGTTCTGAGCTGATTTTTTTCCAGTAACGATTGGGGATCCAGTGGCAGCAACCAGTACAGAAACAAAATGAATAATTATGTACAGAATTAAACAAAAATCTGCTTAAAATTGAACATGGGAATTTTATGTATGGTAATTTTTTAGTATTTACTTTTTCACATTTGAAATGTTTAAGTGTTACCAATGCATTTAAAATATTACCATGAAAAAAGTGTAAATTACAGTTTCTAATTGTCCCCAATTTTCATACTCTTTTCAAGTCATCATGCGATCAATCAATCAATCAATCAGTCAATAAACAAAACAGCAACATTGTGGTCTGCACATATCATACTTCAACATATGTAATGTAGTAGCTTGTATTTTTGATATTTTTAATGTTGGCATTTCTCAATTTGTCTAATTTCTACCAAGTTACACATTAATTCAATTTTGATCCAACATTCAACCTTAAAATGTCAGCATTAAAAATTGAAAGACCCCTTTTAAAAGTTGAAAAGTCTTTTTATTTTATTATTTTTTTTATTGACCACTTTGATTAGTTACATTCTACTAATAGAATTTAGCTTTTTTTTTCTTTATCAGAACATTCCATTTTTTGTCACAACCCACCAATTGAGAACCACTGGTATAAATAACATAGGGCTGGGCCATATATCTCATGCGATATGCATGCGCATCTCGTCCATGATTAGCGGTAAATCCCCATCACCTGTTTTCAAATGGAGCGGCATTTAATACACGGAGCCATAGATCACTGAGAAGCTACGCAATATCGCTTTCATTATCGCAGCTGAGTCGCCTTCGATAATGAGCGCGATATTGCGTAGCTTGTCAGTGAACTACGGCTCCGTGTATTAAACGCTGCTCCATTTGAAAACAGGTGATGGAGATTTACCGCTAATCAAGGAACCGGCTTTACTGACGAGATGCGCATGCATATCGCATGAGATATATCGCCCAGCCCTAAAATAACAGAAGACTTATTTTAAAGACATTTACAGGTATCACTTTCTGCTTTATCAGCTTGCAGTGAGAAATAAGTATACTATCCAAGGGATATTATTCTTAAAAATACGAGCTTATGTATCTGCATTGATGTTATATATTTATCATTATTTTCAGTATTTTTGTTTCTATTGAAATACAGTATATTTATGTATTATTTTATTTATAATATTACTTAATACTGTATATATTTTATGAATAATCATTTTTTTGTATTTATTTATTTGAATGTATTTATTTTTTAGAATACATTCAGATTTTTCCAGAGCAGACTAAAAAAAGAACAGTTCTTCACCTTCCCAAGTTTGCAAGCCAAAGGTAGAGACGACATAGCGCGGGTAGACAGAGACATGTGCAGGCCATGCAGGGAGTCCAAGGCTGTTAGCAAGCGAAGGAACGGTGAGGATAAGAAGAAAAGTGCGACTCAAGTGGGAAAAGAGGAAGGATGAATTCGGCTCAGTGCAGGTAGTGCATGAAAGGTGATGATCGCACTCCATATGTTCCATTAGCTGGAGGTCTTCACGGGAGGCGCAGAGGATCATCAGAAGTTTCATTTGCACCGAGGAGTTTACACACACTTAAAAGCATCATTTATTCAAAGTCGAGCAGAAAACAAAACAAATGTACCGTAGCTGGGTTTGTGCAACCTAGTTAGCTGTGTTAGTTAGCACTATTTGTGTCACCTACGGGGTTCTCTTTCAGTTAGGATGCTCCCTATGTAGGCAGCTCACTAAGTATTTAAACAGAGCTCCTGAATGTTCATCCTAATCAAAGTACTTTTGTTGCACCATTTCATTAAAGCCATTCAACATGTATTACCTGAGCAGGATGTCATATACACTATTATGTATCAGAGGGCAAAAGCATAGCAATTTAATTAGATGGCCCTGTAAACAACAAGCGGGATTATCGTCTTTCGTTTGCTCAAGTGTAATGATGTGTCTCTACTTTAGATTAGCCTCCTCCATTGGGAGAGGGATAAGACGGCCTCTCAATTCACTGCACATTTGTGTAATAAGCTTCAGCTCTTGTTACTGGATTGAGGAGTAGCTTTTTTCCTCATTTTAAAGAGCAGTAATGAGCCATTGGAAAGATTCAGTAGGGTTATGAGAATATAAATGGGAGGACAAAACCAGTGCAATTTGCCTGGGTGACACATTAGCAGCAGCTATATCACCAGAGGCAGAGCAGGAATCCGTTTTTCACCCACTGAGTTCTGTGGGTGCCCTGCCTTCTGCTTCAGTTATTTCAACCCTCTACGAGGCCAATTGAAAATACAGGTTTTGTAGGAGACTGTGGGAGTTCGGACACACGAGGCAGGAAATACCACATTTAGAAATGTTCCGCTATCATAGCTAAAATAGTACTGTGGAGGCTTGGTATTAGAATCTGCATCTGCATATGTTCACGTCTTTAAACATTAGCTACCAGAGAATTACTTACAGCACAGCAAATAAAACATTAGAGATCAGATTTATGTTTTATAGGTCTCAGATGATTTAGTCTTGCCCGAGTTCCAAGAGACAAGTTTATAATAAGTTATAATCTTTGTTGCAGATTTAATTTAAGTAATGTTGCAGACTCATTTAATATGAGATCTAATCTGTGTTAGCCCAAATAATAATAATAATAATAATAATAATAATGTAATGTAAAAACGTAATATTTAATTTAAAGGAACTAGTTTAATTTAGCTCAAAGGGAATCATTTATGATTTTATAGGGAATTTGAACAGAATCGCTGTTTTTACGGCTGATCACTGAGGCTGCAGCGATTCGCTGAAGGAGCCGTATAACAATCAACTCTGCACTGGATATTAAAATCCAAAATATAGTGAAAACACTATTTAATAGCACAGTAACAAGATCGACAGATTAAGACATTAACTTGTAAGCACAAAACACAAGATACTTCTCTTTTCAATATAAATAAGGCTTTATTGGATAAATCTAAGACATGTAAACTAATCTAACACATGAACACACGCATTCACACATTCACACGTTGCAGGAAGAGAGAAAGTAAGGAAAGGATGAGTTTAAGAGAATGAAAATGTGAAATCCCAAGTTTACAGCAATATGTGCAATTGCATAGACCTGAACAACCTTCAATCACTTATTTAACCCTTGCATTGAGTTTCTCAATGAGGCTAAAATTTGTATTAAACTGCACCGACTCAGCAAAAGTCTGGAGGTTACTTGCTTGCTTTGCCTCTGGGATTCCCTTTTGTCATCGTCGTTGTCACAGGGGGGTTTCCCAAATCCCGAGGTTGCTGATTGGCTGGAAGTTCAATAGTCTTTGAAGTGACGTCTTGGGCGTTGGCTGAAGATGCGGAGTTGGTCTGGTTGAAGTTTGAAGCGAGTTGGAGCTGAACTTTGCAGCAAACTTACATTAGAACACAAAACTCCACAGAAAGAAAAGAAGCTAAAGTAACAAGAATAAAAGGATGTAACGAGACTAGGTGGGTTTTCTTCTCATTGTGGTGGCAGCTGGCACTTAGGCCAGAGCACACTCAAAGAGCAGCGTCAAAACGCGGTGGCAAAAGAGAAGAGAGAAGAAGAGACAAGAGCGCGTTTGATGGTGTCCTGAGTTTTTAAACTCGGCTTCTGGACACATCCCATCTGGTGTCTTGACCAATTAGATAGGCTATTATCTTAGCTAAGGGTGTTCCTTCTATCATAAATCAACACTTCATGGTCAGTCACATTGTCCGAATTTTACACACTTGCAAAGTATACTTTGGACATGATTTCTATAACAAGACTATGATACATTTGACAAAGAATTGATTGGAAGAAACATTTAAAGCATGATTTTTCAAACTCATACATACCAAACACGCATATGAATCCTTCAGCTATTCACTAATGATTAAAAAGACATACATAATATTTGATTAAAACATGATAGTCTAATGTGTGGGTTACAAACATAATATGGGTTATTTCTATGCAGAGAAATAATTCATAAGTCCTTTTAAGATGATTTTTAGTGCATATGGAAAAGATTGTCTCTGTGAACAAAGGAATTTCAGTTTGGTTCTTTGTCTTCTATGTGTGGGGGGAAAGTCAATCTAAAGAAGCTCGTGAATTCCAGCGTGGAACCCATGTGATGGCCATCTCTTTGACCATCAGTCTTGATTATTTGCCCCAAATTTGATGATCTCCTTCCTGTGTTGGACTTATTAATAAGTTTTCTTTTGTCTCAATGTTGCAATCTGTTTTGTGAAAGAGTTGGTTAGTTTGCTTGCTTCAAACTAGTTGGAGATAGGGATCTTATTTATGGCGTCCTGTTTTCTTGGGCCTCTCTGGAATTCTAGCTCCTCATGTTTCAATGTTCTGATCGCATCTTAAATTTGTCTGATTCAGTCTCTGATATTCTACAATAATAATTCTTCTTCTTCTTCTTCTTCTTCTTATTAAAAATGTCTTGTTTGTTGTTTTCTTTTTATGGGTGTATGGTACTAATTATATCTGAAAGGTTGAAATAACAAAAAGATCAGTAATAATAATAATAATATTTTTTTAAATATCTAATTTTTGGTTTTCTTTTCTATGGATGTGTGGTATTTATTATTATTATTATTATTATTATTATTAATACAAATATCTCGCTGGTTTTCACAACATCATCATCATCAACAACAACAACAGTAGTAATAATAATAATAACAATTATATGCAGAATATACATAAGTCTTCTTTTTATTATCTGTGTTTTGTCATTCTGTTGCACTGCGGTAGCTTCTGTCATGAAAACAAATTCCTTGTATGTGTAAACATACCTGGCAATAAAGCTCATTATGATTCTGATATACTGTTTATATTTGGAGAGCAGAAAATGTCACAAATTCTGTCCAATATACCTATTTCGACCTATTTTCTTCATTTGTTCTGTCTTTTCTGTACAGTGAGTCGCAGATGTTTAAATCAGTAGTATTGTACAGTATTTTATTCACTGATAGTTTTAAATGAGATGTGCTGTGATTGGTCAGACCTTTCCTGTCTAAGCAGGTGGTTCAGGGGCACAATAGGCTGCAAACTGGACCAAACTGCCTTTATGCCTACAACAATCCACCAGTCTAATGAATAACTGTGGATAACGAGGGACAATTGATCCTGCTTTTTATCAACCTTGAAACAGTGCCATTGTTAATGTTTTGAGCTGTTTCAGCTGCAGCAGTGCCAGATAGATGTGATAGAGATGGGATTGCAGTGGGGTGATTGCTTTTCTCCACAACTGTAATAACTGAAAGCGGCTAAACGAGCTGCTCTCTTCTGAGGCGAGAGACCTGTAGCTTGCTCTGATGGCACAATGTGACTCATTAGTATTGTTATTAGAAAGGAGTGAAGAGGCAATCACTGCACAAAACACACCATAATGTTCACTCAGCATGTGTTATATGAAAACACCCTAGTTGTTTGATTTCCGCATTGGGCTAAGAACAAACCAGTAATATTACAAAATAATAAATAAATCCATGCTGGCAGACAGGGTAGTCATATGGTAATAATGTATGTTGGTCTAAATGTGATTTACAGGGTTTTTTTCTTTATGGACTTTCTAATGGAGCATTTAAAAGACATTTTGATTTTCTATTACAAATTTACAGGCTTCTCTGACTGTCTTGCCTTTTCCTGAGATATCTATTAAAAGCTTTCCGCATACATAAGAACAAGGTGAATGATACGCTAAATGCTTTAAAACATTCCTGACAATATGTAAAACCCGCAGGTGTCAAGCGGTTTGACATTGCAATCTTTTAGACACTGAGGCGCAGGCTTTTGGTGGTATTTTCATCACGGTAGTTTTACAGCATAGTCTACAATGATTGACGCTGTCGCTCCATAGTGACAGATGAAAAAAATGATTCCAATACATTTTGCGATTTGATGATTGACACCTTTTTGACCAATGGATTCTCCAAGGATATGGGCCATGTCATTTTGGAATAGGAAGCCATATGGAAATTGATTGCTGCCAGTCTTTATCCTTTAAGAGATCTTAGAGGAAAACACAAGCATCTCAGTGGCAAAACTTCATGTTGTCATATTGTGTGCCTTTATTTAATTTAATTTAATTATTTGTTATTTTATTTTATATAGGGTGACTGAATTAAGCGTAGTGATACACAGTATTCAAATTAAATAAATATATTAAGTGATATTTTCATAATAGTAAAACTTTAATTCAATGAAAATGAAAAAATAATTAAAAAAAAAATAAATATTTAGTTCAAATAAAACCACTTCAATTATATAAGATTTCCAGTGACATTTCCTTAATGTGATGTTCACTTTCAGAAAGACACATTGTTCTTGATGAATGAATAATTAGTTCTGTGATGAATAATAAATAATAATGGATAATTAGAAAATATGTTTCTATAAAGAAAGTGTAATTATATATATATATATATATATATATATATATATATATATATTTTTTAATACAAAATTTTTTACTATTAAGTTTACTACTAAATTTATAGTGGTTACATTTTTCTTTAACTCAACATTCCCTTGTTGCCATATTTTTATGGCTGCTGCTTATCCAGTCCCTTGTTTCAGTTTTCTATATAGTATGCTTCAGTTTCCACCATTGCATCAGGAGGCAGCTCTTTTTTCTCATTTTAAAGAGCAGTAATGAGCCATTGGAAAGATTCAGTAGGGTTATGAGAATATAAATGTCGAGACGAAGCCAGTGCAATTTGCCTGGGTGAAACATTAGCAGCAGCTATATCACCAGAGGCAGCTCATGAATGAGTTTTTCTCCCACTGATTTCTGTGGGTTTTCTACCCTCTGCAGTTGTTTTAACCCAGTGCATGTCCAATTAAAAATACAGGTATTGCTCAGAGATGGTGGGAATTTGGGCACGTAGACAGAACGATACTTCATCATGAACTTGAGGATGGTTGAGGCTTGTCATTTGGCTGAGAATGATGGATTGATTTTCAGCAGTTTACCACAAACACACATGCTCCTGAGGAGAGGTAACCTGAGTTATATAACTCGACTTGCGTGTGTCTGTTTGGAAATTGTTAGCATAGACATTCTGCCTGTTCATGCTCTGAACTCCGTCCTCTCTCTTTTTTGAGGTGCTCAAACTGGTCTGTTTGAAACAGTGGCCTGAATTTGGGATTCATGGTTAGAAAGCTGAAGCCATCAATTATAGATTGAGATACAGGGATGAAACAATACCTTTGATGTAAGGGAGGGAAGTGGTGAGAACACAGGGAATGTGGGATGGTGAAAAGCACAGTGACTCAAAGAAAGTGCTCGGCACAGGATGAGATATTCACCAGAAAGAAGCGGAGGGCTCTCTTACACATCTTTTGCTGTGATTGTGCTCTCTGGAATACAGCTGAGATAAGCTCACTGTATTTACCCTCACTGTATGCACACATATCAGTTTTGGGGGGATACGAACTAAAGGTAGCCATACTAATAACTTTTTTAGTAGCTGTTTCAAGTCAAAATGAATCGCTATTTGCATTTTGCTTTTAAAATGTGATGCATTTCTGAGAAAAAAAAAAGTAGGTGATGGTTTTATTTTACCATGCATTTTTTTATTCTTCATTTTTATTCTTCATTCCAGTAAACATTCAAAAATTAAGTTAAATAATTAGTATTTACAATTATTTAGTGATTTTTTTAAATTCTTATTTTACGGTTTCAACATTGACACCTGCATGAATACAGAAAAATGCAGAACAAATTAGCAGAAATGGGTTACTTGTGAATTGAATTTCTGCCCTCCAAAAATAATTAAAAATCCATAGAAATGAAAACCACAAATGATAATTATTTCATTATTATCAACTCATATGATTTATTATTATTATTATTTATTATATAAATAAATATATAATTAAACTATGTAATATTATAATAATTTAAAATGTGGGCAAATATATTCAGAGACCAGTGATATTTTAGTATCACTGAGATACTATTATTTTTTATGAATATTGTGAATCCATTTTATTGATGTATTTTCTAGTAAATCAATAATTTTAAAGTTTTAGTAAATTTGTTGTGTTTTTGTCATTTTTTTTTAGTTTTTGTTTGTTTTAAATATCTATAACGTTTTTATTAATTTTTCTTTCAGTTTGAGTTTTGGGTATTTTAGTTTATTACATTAAACAATGAAAATGAGAAATGCTGCCTTTGCAATTAGCTGAAATAAAATAAGTTTATATATATATATATATATATATATATATTAAATTAAGTTAACTGTAATAACCCTGAGACACAAATATACACATACCCTTTTGAATGATGAATCATTTTGGCCAATTTCATTGCTTCAACCTTGTGCCATTCACACACTCAGACTCACTTAAGCTATAACTCATGAAACTTGTTTTTTGAAGTATTTTCAATTTTATTACAGACATGAAAATGATTGTTCTGGAGTAAAAATTTAATTAGTCCCATCAGGACTTTCCCCCTGCTGTTATGATTTGATAGATAAGACACAATATTGTCATACACTGGTGGCTTATGTGGATAACTGGATTTATTTGAAACGAAATTAATTTATGTTTTCCATTACACATTTGTCTGAATCATTGCCATTAATATGCTAAATATTTAATGGCACGTGAGCAAATCAGCAGGCAAATTGCAGAAACCTGGAAGACTCTGACCTCAGTATCTGTATTAGCAGCTGTTTTTTGCTTGCAGTCCAGACTTCTTTTGCAGATCAATTATTCAGTCATATTGGAGTGTGTTTGTGCATGTTGGTGTACCTGTCTGTGTGTGTGTGTGTGTGTGTGTGTGCGTGAGTGGGTGAGTGACGTGCCTTAAGAAAATTCTTGTGCCTGCTTGGATGACTCACTAAAATTTCAGAAAACAGAATTTACCATAAAATATTTACTTTTTCAGCAAACATAGATAGCAGACTCCCTTATGAGGCAGGCCCGATAGGACGCCAACTAAATAATATCTCTGAGATACTGGCTGGTTGGTTTATTCAGACTGAAACATGAAACACAGTCAAGAAAACTGACAGACTGTCTGGGTACCATTTCCAGTTTCAGTCAAGTTACAAACAACATTACCTTAACAGAGCAGGACCTGCTCATCTCATCACGTCAATCAAACCACAGTGTGTAATACTGAGGCGTTATTCTAATGGACTGAATGTAGATTTATCTACACAGCTTAAAGAATCATTTGACTGATGTACAATCAGTTAAATTACTAGAATTGAAAGGATTTCAAAACTGAAGGGTTACACTTTACAAAAAAATTCAATGTTAGAGGATAGCCACCTAATTAAAATGTCAGAACTGTTATAACGAACAGACCTTGGATTCTAGAATCACAGTATCCACATTAGAATCATACCTAGTTCATACACCAGTCTCTGTGGATGGGAGAATGAAAAATATAGAACTATAAATTATGTATATAAACACTTTGTTTGAAAAAATGTATAATTTTATTCAGGACAGATGCATTAAACTGGTATAAAAGTTTTTTTTTATGCCATTATTTGAACTTACTATTCATCAAAGAATCCTAAAAATGTGTCCACAAAAATATTAAACAGCACAGTTTTCTGTTGAAATAACAGGAAGTGTTTCTTGAGCACCAAGTCAGCATATTAGAATTATTTCTGAAATATCACATGACACTGAAGACTGGAGTAATGACTGATGGAAATTCAGCTTCGCTATCACAGGAATAAATTACATTGTAATAAATACAAAGATAGAAAATTATTTTAAAATAGAATAATATTTCACAATATTACTGTCTTTACTGTTATTGTATGTACTACAGTAGACGCCACCTCAGAACAATCTGAATATGAGAGCTATAGGTTTATAAAAACGGTTTTTCTTTTGCTTTGTACACTGCTTGTATTACGTTTGTTTTTCTTTATAAAAACATACAACCTAATAAAATATAAATAACGACATGCCCTGGAAAATCGTTGCAAGACTATGCATAAGAATTTTCTAGGGAAAACAGAAAATGTGTCTTGCATCTGCTGCTTGCAAGTTGCATAAGTGAACAGGGTTCAGCCTTACACATCTATTAAATCGAATAGTGAAAAATAAAGCTAACAATACATTGAAAACATCCTCTGGGTACTGATGGTGTCATGATTTTTTGTTAATAGATGATTAATCACTTAAGTGGCAGCATTTTTTTTTTTTTTGCAGATGTTTTATCAAATGTGTGATTATAATATGTTGGTTTTTTGCAGTTCCTGCCAGGATTGTAAACATATCCGCGGATGTTTCAGTGAACGAGGGCAGTAACGTAAGCCTCATGTGTCTGGCCATCGGACGACCTGAACCCAGCATTTTGTGGAAATTCCGTTCTTCAAAAGGTGACGGAAAAGGTAAAGGAAGTCTTCCTTATTTTGCAGTGCTGTTTAGAGAAAATATAGCATTGTTAATTATCTAGGCAGTGCCACTAGTTATGCTTCTTAAAGTGATAGCGCACCTAAAATAAACATTCTGTCATCATGGACTTTAATTTCAGTCTCTCCCATATACTGCAGGACTCATATGGAGCACTATTATGATGCTTTTAGTCCCTTTTGGTGTTTAAAAACTCAAATTTTAATTCAAAATGTCTTCTTTTGCGTTCCACAGAAGAAAGAAAGAAAGAAAGAAAGAAAGAAAAAGAAAAAGAAAAAGAAAGAAAGTCATGCAGGTTTGGGTGAATGAATGATGACAGATTTGATTTCGGGTGAACTGTGTCTTATATTGAAGCTCACTCATGGTCATGGGTGGAATTGATTGGGCGTGCTGAGTTATCTGTTGTATCTTGTGAGAGATGACCTAATTTTGGTGTGCAAATAAAAAGAAGTCTCAATCCGTTTCATTCAGTATACAGTTTTTATGTTAATGTCTCATTTTCTATTCATCAGTAGGCAGCGGCTCCACACATGAATCTTCATCCTTTTCTTTCAATTAGATATTTAGAAATATGTCAAACTTTAGATGAGGAAAGTGAATCTGGGGCAATTTTTGAAGGGGGTTTGGATCTGATATCAAATAATGTCAAGCAGCCTCAGCACAGCTGAGAGTAAATCCCTCACGTTTACTACGTATTCATGTCTTCCTCCACTACCCGACTTCCAGGACACTGGCTGCATTTTAATTCATCTGTTATAATGGAAACCACAGCTGTACACGAGTCAGGCAAGAAAAGAAAAGATTCAGCCTGCAAAATCACTTTGCAGAGAAAGCAATAGAAAAGTCTGTGCACGGGGTGTCATTTAATGTCAGCCAGCTTGCAGGAATAGGATGTTATCTGTTGACATGTATGTGTGAAGCCTAATGAAAGAAATAAGACGTGAGGGATGTTTCGCTCTCTTTTTTCTGTCAACTTTTACAGCTGAAGTGAAAACCTGCATATTAATTTTTCTGGATTGTTCAGCAGCTCTGTCACCATAGCTAAATGTTGATCTTCTTCAATTACACAATCCTAAGAATAAACTGAGGTATTTGAGTACTTCAATAAAATTAATCTCTTTATTCCATGAATTGCACATTGGAACATTTGAAATGAAAGACATTTGTTTTCCGCAGCCACTGATCTACAGTCAGATTTCCCCATCAGACTTATAGTTAAGGTTTGGATTTGGGTAGGGGAAACTGATCCTAGACCAGCAGTTATGAGCAGCTTTATCCCAATGCACCAATCAGACGTGGACAGAGAGATGATTCCACATCTACAGTAATGACAAAATGTTGTGATGGGTCAGACTAAAGATGTTGTTTTTTTTTTTTTTTGTCTCAGTCCATCAGTGGAAAGACTAGAACAAACCTAACAGAAACATTAGCACTAGATGTAGCTTGAGGGTCAGTGCAAAGCAAAACACAATAAATCAGGCTGTGTGTGGACTTTCTGCTTCTGATATGAGTAGTGAGAAAATAGTTTTTCAGGATATTGTCTGACAAAATGTTGCTGAGTCTACTGGTGAAAACTTTTAACTACACTCTTCAAGGTTTCAGAATGGGGTTTTCGCAGCAGTGCCATAGAAGAACCATTTTTTGGTTTCATAAAGAAACTTTCTGTGAACAGAAAGTTTTTTTGTGTGTGTGTGAAGAACATTTGAATCATCTAAAGGGCCTGTTCCATTAAAAATAAGCTTTTGTGGAGCAGAAAGTTTCCATGGATGTTAAAAGTTCTTCATACAGTAGATCCATGAGAATATATGTCGACAGACTGTGATTTCATATCTCACAAGTGTGACTTTATATATCACAAATCTGACTGAACATCTTGCGTTGTGACTTTATATCTCACATTGTGATTTTACCTCACAGTTGTGATTTTATATCTCAAAAATGCTACTTAATATCTCACAATTGCGACTTTATATCTCACAAATCCGACTTTACGTCTTACATTGTGAATGTTTATCTCACAATTGCAGCGAAGCCGTAGAAGAACCATTTCAGTGAACATTTCTAAAAAGAACCAATTGTTTCTTTTTTCCACTATTTTTGTTACATTGGAAAGGTTCCGTGGATGTTAAAGCTTCTTCACAGAACCATAAGAATGTATGTTGTCAGATTAGTGAATCATGAATAATATGATTGATTAATAAATAAAACTGACATTTAGAAGGTCTTTCTCATTTACACTGGAATACACAAGAGCTTGGCAAGAGTGTGAACACAGAAAAGAATGAAGCAGTTTTAATGTCAAATTAGATGTTTTAATTGCGTTAAGTACATGTAATGGTGTTACACTTATTTAACTAATCTCATAAATTAGCATTTAAATAGCTTGCCATAACACATATTTCATCATATTGTGGGCTACTGAATTTTTAGTTTGAACTGATTCCATAACCTGTTACATTGGCAAGAGAAATTCAACCACTGAAAATTGCAATTGACAAACATTGGCATGAAAAGACAGAAAATAAGCTGTCAATACATGAAAGGCAGTTGCACTCTTCAGAGGGTGTAATACTTTTTTGGAAACAGAAAATGCATTTTGAAAAGTGCTTATCAAATTGTTTGAAGAACGTCTTTGAGTGCACTGCACTGACATTGAAGATAACTGATTTTTTTCCTCAACATGCAGTGGAAAGTTCAAGGCCTTTAATTTGGTATTGTCAAGATTTGATTGGCATGCCGGTAGCACAGCGGTTTGATATTGTGGTGTTCCCGCTGAATGGCAATCATACTGTTATTGCAGTGCATACTATTTGCAAAGGTAGAGCTGTCATGGGCAACAAAGAAAGCAAAAAGTTGGAACATGGAAATGTTGCTTTTATTTTGATACAGTGCATGCGCATTGAACATGTGAATTGTGAATGTATCATTACTTACATGAGTAAACGTGCCTCGTGATGCACGCTGTATAAATTCATGCTTGCCATGCACTCGTTCGATATTTTTACGCCTTTAATGATAATTGAATTAGACGGATCTGCAGTTACACGATGCAGCAGTGAAAATTGTGTTTTCAAGGGGCCAGCTGTTGTTGTAGTTTGCCGGTTCTTCATTCGCAGCATATGGCAGACTGGATTTGTCCCCTACAGATGACATTGCACCATTTGGCACTTTAGAAAATGGATTTGCACTCATCATGCGCAGTTTGTGAGCACCCACAGGCTGCGTGTCAGTGGGAATATCCCACTCTAATGGGTTTAATTCTGAGGGCTCCCGTTGTACTTGGCGGGTTCTCATACACTCATACAGAACTCTAGAAAGACAGTGAGCTCTTCGGAGGAAAATTTAAATTGGGGCTGTTTTCAAACAGATGCATGCATGTTTGAATGATATAAGTACTGAATAATTTGTGTTCTATTGATCTTCTTGAGAAATTCCACAACATCACTGGTTACATTTATGCATTTAGCAGACGCTTTTATCCAAAGTGACTTACATTGCATTCAAGTTACATTTTTTTTACATTTTTATCAGCTCTTGCTTTCCCTGGGAATCGAACCCATGACCTTGGCGTTGCTAGCACCATGCTCTACTATTTGAGCTACAGGAAAGGTTAAGCATGGTTTAGCATTTGCACACATAAACAAGGTCTGGAGCTGCACAGCATAAGCATTTTTAAGCCTTAAGGCTGAAGTTCAGAATGCTGACACTATGAACTTGCTTTCATGCCCACTTGAACATTAGTTGATCAGTGTGTTAGTTATGGAAGTTTTTTTTTTTTTTTTTGGCTCAGAGTGGAGGAAAAGTTAATGACTTTACATCTCATAGTTGCAACTCTCTCTTTCACAAATGCAATTATATTTATATACCCAACAAAAATTCTTTGAGTTGTTTGTTTATTCAGGTAAGACATTATAAATGCAGTGATGAATATTGCATTTTCCACTAGTTTCAAGTAGTTTTGAATGGTTTTAGCAAGTTTTTTTTTTCTTCTTCTCACGGCAGTGGTACAAATGTCATGTTTAATGTAAACTTTGCCACTATTTTGCTTCTAATAGCACTGAATCCAAGTGAACCTCATTTTGTCAACGCTATAATTTTACATAGTCAGATTTTTAACTCAAGCCAATTGGAACATTACACAGTTTATCAGAATAACAACTTCATTCTCAAAATTGTGATTTTACATTTGCAACTTTGTATTTCACAACTTTATATATTAGATCTTTGACTTTATATCTTGCAAATGTGACTTTACATCTCACAAGTCTGCCTTAAGGTCTCACATTTGCAACTTTATATTTCACAACTTGAACTTAGTATCTCACAAATTTTCCTTTAAATCTCACAACTGTGACCATATCTAACAAATCTAACTTTATATCATGTTTGTAAATTTATATCTAACGAATGTGATTTTATACCTCACAAATGTGACTTTACATTTCACAATTGCAAGTCTGCCTTAAGATCTCACATTTGCAACTTTATATTTCACAACTTGAACTTAATATATCACAAATTTGACTTTAAATCTAACAGTTTTGACTGTATCTAAAAAAATCTAACTTCATATAATGTTTGTAAATTTGCATCTAACGAATGTGACTTAACAGTTGCAACTTTATATCTCACAAATCCAACTTCATATCTCATAGTGTTACTTTAAACACTATGGGCCAGTTTTCCTAAACGGCAAATTAGCGCGAGAGCACAATTCCAAAACAGCGCCGATAGGTGTGGAAATATCTGCGGGTACATATCGACCAACGCAATATACCAAGCCCAGCACAAATTAGCATAGTCGCAAATAAAGAAATAAAGAAATAAAGAAGCCACAGTACATTGAAAAGAACCGGAGGCCAAATAATGAAGTGTTGCAAAAAGTTTTGAAAGACCTGGTATTTCGTGACTCCTAGTTGAGGGTTCCAAGTTCCAAGTTAAATGTAACGGTCTGGCAAACTATATGTTTGAATCATATGTTCTTCTGGCATTCCAAATAAATTAATACGTGTGGAAAAAATCCTCTCCCTTCTACCACACACTCTCTGTTCTCTGCTGTGCCTCTCCTAGCAACAATAATTGCAGCCATTTCAAGCACAAAATAGTTAAGACATGCTTTTTTGGGGGCGTTAAATAATGGCGCAAATACCAGTAATTTGACGAGCGCAAACATTAGTAAATCTCGTTATGTGATTCATTTGAATACTCTCCTCCCATAAATTTAGCGTCTGAAAGGGAAACTCCTACAAATGCATATTCAACAAGGTCAGACGCAAAAATAACTGTCCACGCCTTTTTAGCGCTAATTTGTCACTGCGCGTCTTTAGTAAATCCTGACAGTACTATTTTAACCCCAAAAGACGGTTTGCGCTGGTGCAAGCTGTTAGTAAAACTGGCCCTTAAATTGCAATTTTCTCATATTGTGACTTTATCTTACAATTGCAGCTTTGTCTTAAAATGTGACTTTGTGTGCTAAACATTTTTTTTTTCTTAGATCTGTAAGGTTGAAACCACAAGAGTCATTCTTCATGAACAATGTAATGAGTAATACTATTACTCTTTCATATTGGATTGCAATTTGTTTTTTATCACAGCTCTTGGGTCACATCTATATTAAAGCAAACAGTGTTCAAGTATTTTTCATGCTGTTTTTCAGGGATTTTCTACCAGCATTGTTGGATTGGCCTTTTAACATATTTTCTTACTTCTTGTTTTTGAAAAAAATCTCATTATTTTATAGCCGGAAAAGAAGGTGCTTCATTTTTTCCCCTTGTGTATGTTGCAGTCAAATATTCAGCAAGAAACTAGCCATGCCTCAGTGACCATGTCAAATAACCCTTGTTGTCTGCAGATTAGGTTGTCTGAGGTAATGCAGGCTTAGCTCCGCTTCCCAACGGCCACACGCAATGGCTCGGAGAAAAATGAGAAGCCAATGCCTGAAGAGGAAATGGGGGTCAAGGGGAGAAATTAGCTCACACGCGGTGCCAATGTTTCTCAAAGGCGCGTCAAACCGCGGCCGTTTTTCAGCTGAATAGCGGACAGGTGTGCGAGACCTCCGCTCGATGCTTTCTGTGCTCGGCCGCCTAAATCACCAACCCAACAAACTCGGCTCATTCCGCCTGAACTTTGATCATTAATAATTCAAAGGTGCTGAAACGGCCGCTGCCTGTGTCTGGAGTGTATTTTGCGTGGAGGCGATGGAGTCTCATTTTGCCTGACATGATTGCTCTCGGTGGGTTTCTCCATGTGGCAGCCCCCCCATGACGCAGTTGGATAGAGCGTCAGCCTGGAAACTCGGCAATGCGAGTGCTTCATAACAGCTTAATAATGTGTCATCGTGCGCTGCTCCTATGAGTCTGACTCTGACTAATTTTTAAACATAGCTAATTCATCATTGCGTGTCCCTTTGTAAAGCCTGTTAAAATCCCTTCACGGGTTTTTGATTCTGACACTGCAACAAACAGAAGAGTTTCGGTGGCAAGATATGAGACTCGTCAATCTGTTTTTCTCTTTTGTGACTGCATACTGCAAGCTAAGAGTCTGTTTGGAGATTAAAAAATTATAGTTTTACCTGTAATGTGTATAGTTGATGAGACTTATCATTTACTATTTGGTAACTCTTATTATAGCTTGCAGAATGAAAATGAATCTAAAACAACATCCATTTCAAAACGTCCATGCAGTTGTAGTGTTTGTAATTTCAAATCAAGCACAATGAATAGAGATGTGTGTTAATTTACCAGAGAATTCTGTTCAAGTTCTGCTGACAGCTTTTGTATTGAAAGTAGTGAACCCAGGGTATCTGAAAATCAGAAAGTGACAAATCTAATTGAAGCACATTATGCTTTCTTAGTCTTTTGACATCTTTTTTCCATGTAATTGTATTTCAAGAGGTGCCCTGTTGTGCTTAAAGCACATTTAACATTTCACACATTTGACCATTTTGGCTTTTTATGAAGTTGAAATTAAATATTATATTTCTCTTGAGCAGGACATTTTGTCATACAGTACTGTATATTAAACCTCAAATTTCTTCTGTGTAGCAGGTTTGTGTTAAATGTGCATGGATAAATTGGTTGTCACGACACTTTTCTAAAGAAACTACATGCCAAAACAGAAACGTCTGTGTTTATTCGTTGAGTTTTTTATCTTTATTCACATTATTTATGCGTGCGGTGAAGAATTTTCCACTAGTTGCCAAAATGGTTTTAGCAAGTTTCTTCTCACGAGAGCACTGGATCCAAGTGAACCTCATTTTATCACTGCTATAATTTTGCATAGTCAGATTTTTAACTCACGTCTCATCCACATTTCAGCTTATTCAAGCAAAGAACCTTCTATTTAGACCACAAGAGGCCATCTGACCTGCATGACCAATCATAGTTAATTCAGGAATGGCTAATTCTGAAACTGAGACAACAAACAACACAAATGCTTATTGTAAGTGTCATGTGTACATATGAAGCAGTCATGTACTATATGCCATACATGCTAGTTTCTCCCAGCTCCCTCTGCCCTTTGAGTCACCCCGTGCTTGTTTTAATTAGACTTTGAGGAAGCAAAGCTGCTTATTGATTGGGCATTGTTTTCTGGAAAGGTCATACATCTAAATAAGTGCGGTTGTGAGAGCCGATGTCAGATCTCAGATTAAGTTTTGATGCTAACAGGGGGAGTAGTCAGGGATGAGTCAGAGGAGAAGTGGAGGCTGATCAATGTGGCGGCACCAAAGCCCAACGTTAAAGGCAGAGGAGGCTGAAATAAATTACTGTGTGATTTGAGGTGTTGGAGGCATCTCAGGGTGAGCCGGGAGACTGGGATTTTGCAGTCATTTTGTCTTCAGATGGCATTTCACATTGCTCTGTGAACACACTGACTACTACAGTAAATACTGCAGTATCCATCCATTCGTCCAATCACAGTATGAATAAAACTGTAAATAATAACACAACACTATTATTGCTGTTTGTGATCAGCTTTAAATATGAAGATGCACTATTCAATATATACACTCCCTACAGATAGCAGATAACATTGATTTAAATGTAGTTAAGATTGAAGATCTGAAGATCTAATCACCTTTTGAAGTGTGTAATATCCAACACTGGCTTATTGGAAGAACATGCCTTTGCCACAAAAACATATCTACAGATACATTTCACTGCGATACGTTTCCAGCTGAAATGAACATTAGCGGCAGTAAAACAGCTTTCATTTCTTTTGATTAACAGTGACATATTTTCATGCAGTGTCTTGCACAATATGTGACCCGCGCTGGCAAAATGAGTCGGAATGCACACGGTCTAATTTCGAGCTATAGGCAAAAGAAGTGAAAAATGTCAGTTTTGGTCGAATTTGAGGTTTTCACAAAAATGAGTTCATTAAGCCCTCTTCTAGCGATCCCAACGCTCCAAATAGTAATTAACACAATCATAATCTGTTATGTCTTACATGAATGTTTAGTTAATGGTTGGGGGGGAACTGTTGTGTAACATTATACTTGATCCATGCATTACAGTAGGTCCTAATATAGATCTCAATGTTAATCAAACATTAAAAGAAAAGACGGTATCACTCGATGCTCTTGATTAAACTACTGTTTATTTGCATCTTTGTTCTTATTCTTAACAAAGATAAAATAAAAATAGCTATATTGTGATTAATAATATAGTAATTATCATTAAGAAAAGGATTGGAGGAAAATATGCAATGTTGCTTGGTAGTTTTGCTTTGAAATCTTTAACTCGATTTTTCTCGAAATCAGATCTGCTGCCTCTGTTGCGTTCAAACGGCTGTAGCTGTCATTTTTTGACCAGTTCTAACAAGTCATATATCATTTTGAAGGTATTTTAATAGAGAATCTGAAAATCTTTTTTTGAAAATTTGCTCTTTCCAACTCATTTTGCCACCACGGGTCACATATTACGTTCTGACCTCATAACACTTTTTACTATAGCTTACGACTTGCAAACTAATACATTGTGTGTTACTAAACTTGCTTGGCAACTCACCTGGTGCAGCACTGCACTAGTGGCTTCAAAGAGAATTCTGTTTAAGGGATTAAAATAATTTTAAAAATATATACAATAAAACAGTGGCAGAAAGTGAGGGTTTTGAAGGTTGTTCTAAAACAGTAAAGTGTATTTATTATTATTATTTGTACATTATTTTTGCAATTCTTTTTGGTGATGCTAGTGACAAAAATGATACACTTCATCTTATAGTAATTTTATGTTTTAGTAATCTTTATACATATTTTGCAATAGATAAGATCTGTAAAAAAAAAAATCCAACACCAGCGACACATTTGAAAAGCACCAGGTGTGACTAACATTACACCATCGTCCTCCAGTTCATATTTTCACCCAACTCCCTCCTTCATTTAGGCATCTGTGAAATGTGACACCATGTAGCTAAGCAGAAGAAAAGCTTTGCTTCAAGAGAATTTGGTAACTATCAGAGGAAGGCGAAGGTGTTTTCTCAGGTTTGCATCGTAATTATTGTAGTTGCTTTTTGCACCATGGCTCCAGGCACAAAGTGACCTCCGGTGAGCGGCCCCAGGATAATCGTGTAGTTATTTTGTGGTAATTAGGGCATTGTAAAATAAAGCGTTATCATTTTTCCTCATAACCTTTCTTTCTGCTCTGCTGAGAAGGTGTGATTGTATCACCATACATCAAATTAAACTGTCCCCATTCTGTCTGTGTCTAGAAAGCCCAGCCAGGAGAGTGGAAGTAGTTTCCTGGCTCAGAAAATGTTTTCATGCCTTTTTTTTTTTTTTCTCCACTTTGAAACCGGATGTGGGTCAAATGCGAGTATGAAACCAAGCAGATGTACTCTTTAAAGTAGAGGTACTAAAAGGAGCAGAAGAGGCTTGTTTACTTTTGCCGCTGCTTGTTTATGTGTAGGTGGGTGGTTGTGTTCATGTTCATGTATGCATTTGCTCTCATCATATGTGAGAGGGATATATATATATATATATATATATATATGTGGGCCAGGCAGAGGTAGAGCTATAATCTCAAGTGTTTTCATATTGTTTATTTATCGCATTATCTCTCCCGGTTCAGTCGAGCTCTGAAGCACACGCTTACAGTACATCCACAAGCATTATTCTCTTACAGGCTAATTAAGTAAATGCTCCCTTTACAGCTACAACTCCGAATTCAATGAGATTTCATTTAAGCGCTTTAGCAGCACGTTTCTGCCTACCAGGTACGACCGCTGTAGCAAATTGGTTTAAAGAGAAACCATTTGGATTACTTTTATATCTCCATAATTCTCACTGTGTTCTTACAGGCTTTTGTATTCAGCAAAGCGATTTAGCATAATGCTGCCTCATTTTACACCCCACAACACTGAGAGGATCAACACTGGAAATACACAAAACAACAGAATTTAAGTTTCACTGGTCAATGGGTAACTGAGAGAGATACTGTATAAAAATACAACATACAGTAATCGTCTTCAGTCCAAAATCTCATGAACTATAAGGATATATAATATATAATTTTGCAAATGTTATCCTCCAAAACAAAATTGTAGTGTCATCAGTTTTATTTCAGCTCTTGGACAAACAAGTGAACTGAGGGAAAAAACCTGGCACAATTCAGAGAAAAGGGAGCAATATAATTATAAAAATGTGTTTTTTCCCCCTTATTTTCTCATAAACGTCTGACTATGTGAAATCATATTTTGAATATATCTATATCTATATATACACTCACACACATGCTTTTTTTCATAGTCAAGGGTGAATGACTATAGAAAGTGAGTGTCAAAAATAAACCTAAAAGTAAGTCAGTGATCCCCAGTCTGCCATAATCATTTTTATGTATATCATATTTCTATCTATCTCTCCTTCTATCCTTATTTGGATTTCTAACTTTTCTAACTATCATTTAACTCAGAACTTTAGCACTGTTCTTTTGCTGCCTTGCAGGCAGGGTATGCAAATCTAGTTTTATAAACAACATTTATTCAAAATGCAATTATAATGAGGAAAAACTTATAAACAAACAGGCAAGAAGAGGAATACTGTGAATGATGGGAGTTCAGATTCTACAGAAATCTGCTGAGCTTTGGCAGAATTGCAGGCCT
Source organism: Tor tambroides (assembly GCA_021397915.2). Classification (NCBI taxonomy): domain Eukaryota; kingdom Metazoa; phylum Chordata; class Actinopteri; order Cypriniformes; family Cyprinidae; genus Tor; species Tor tambroides. The sequence continues at coordinate 28,276 of JAFVLL020037955.1, forward strand.
AGTTATAGCTACATATTATATAACCTACACACACATATATTCATGTAGTTAGTCTTGTGAGAAGTTATGCTGTGGATATATGTGGAGATGTGACCCCTATAGCAGTGCAGGCCTGGTTATCAGCTATCTGTCAGATTAACAGTGGGATCAATGAAGAGCTGCCAGGACAAGTCTGACTAATCCACTGTAGTTTAACTCCGATGGGATGGGAGTGAGTTCGGTCACTATGAGGCTCTTTACTGTAGATATTTTATCTCTACTATTGTGTTGAGGATTCATTTAGTCAGTAAGTGCACATTGCCACAGCAGCGTCTTCCTTTAGCACAGGCATAATTTACAGCACATTGCCTGGATATCGTTTCAAATGCAAAATGACATTGCAAGTACAATTGCAGTGTACATTATTTGTGACATTTTTCATTTCTGCAATGAGCAACCCTCTCTGTGTGTTGGGTTTTTATGTGAAACATCTGATGGAGATGACATTATCTGACTGTTTCATTATTTGCTAACGATGAACATTTTGACTTATGCTTTCACACAGGGCCTTCTCTTTTCCCACTGAGTGAGAAAAACGGAGTGAAAAATTTCACAACCCAACTATAGCATTGGGGAGTAACGAAGTAACAGCACTACTAACGTAACCACATTTTTTCAGTAGTGTGACAGAAAATTAAATATAACTCCATTTTCTCTCAGGTTATATATGTTGTTAAACATTTGGGGATCAGTTGATTCTTTTTTTTTTTAATACATTCAAGGACACATTAAAAAAATCTAAATTGTTAGTAAAGACATACAATTTCACAAAGGATGTATATTTGAAATAAATGATGTTCATCAAATCCTGAAAAAAAAGCATCACAGTTTCCAATCAGCTTTGTCATTATTAGGAATACGTGTAATTTTAATAGAAAACAGTTATTTTAAATTGTAATAAAGTTTCACAACATTACTGTTTTTACTGTCATTTTACTCTAATAAATGCAGCATTGGTGAACATGACATATTTTTGCATGGTAATGTAAATAAAGATGCATTGGCTTAAATCAGTGGGTTTAAGAATTGTTTTTTTTTTTGGAATAGTATAACTGGTTTAAATAAGTGTCTAAACACTTGCAGCCTGAAAGCCGACCTTCAGGTTATTATTTCTGCATTTTTCCTGTCAGTTCAGATGTCTTTCAGCACTCCTCATGTGATGTGATGAAACTGAGATTGTAAACGTTAAGAGGAATCAGACTGATGTGTGCATCTCCATTTTGTAGTGTCTCAGCTGTGAGAAGGCTTTGTTTAGTCTTGGAACCATGACAGTTTTCTCATCACTCTCTCTCTCAAGCGCGTCTCTGTCATGCTCCTCTCTCTCCGTCTCACTGCCAATGTCATTCCTCCCTCTCCTTCTCTTTTTACTCCGGTTACACTTGACAGAGCTGCTTATGGTCAGTTAAAGACAAAAGAATGTCTTTTTTTTCTATACATTGAAAGTCAGTGGGGCCCAAAACAACACTGGACCACATGGCCTTTTTTCAAGATATCTTTATTCGTGTGTGTGTTCCACTGGAAAAAGAAAGTATATCAGAAATATATCTAACGTGATAATATAAACACAGATAATTAGTAATCTATGTAATACATCATAATTTGCGTAGTATGTTTGTGCATTGACGTGCAAAAGGTTACGTATTGTAAATAAATGTTTAATGATTATACATCATGTAAGTGTAGAATAAACAGAATTCCGATTTTCTTTCCGTGAAATTAGACATTTGCTAATGTGCTCCAGCGTTACATCCGCGACTGTGGCGTCCCTCCCTCGAGTCACATACTAACTAGTTCATATTCCCTGTCCCAAACCAGTGTTATCAAGCCATGCTCATGTGTTTCAAGCACAATCAACCTCTTCTCCATCCTATTAAACCAGTCACATAGTCGATGAAGCCTGAAAAGAACACGTATTCCCTGGATGCATCGCTGCCCTCTTATCTTTCCATTACAAACTCACACATGTGACTTACGGGGGCCGAGGGGACGCCGTCATGCTTCCCCGTCGCGCCAGCGAGGAGAGAGACAGAGAGAACGAAGGAGGGGGCAGCAGAAGCTGGGAGGCCTTGGTGATAAATCATTATTTATTTCTATCTGACAGAATTAACACTCTGATGAACGCACAGAGCTTGACTTGTTTTTGGCTGCGCTGATTTATGGCCCAAATTTGCCAAAGTTTGTTTGGGGCGGCCGGATGATTTCTTCCTGGCGAAATCTGTTGACAAGTGCGATTCATTACATTACACTGTACACGCAGGTGAAGCTAATATTTTATAGGCACATCAATAGGAACAAGGTGGCGTTTGTTTCTAAGCAGAGAATATTTTTGTCAAATCAAGGGTTTCATGCCTCTCGCAGCATTTCAGAAACTCTCTTTCTCCTCCAAAAATGAATCATTTCATCTCGAATCCATTTTTATTTATTAATTTATTTGGTATGTAGCTATGCCATTATTGCAAAATAAACACTGCTGCTAACTGTGCCAATTTCCCTTAGCTTCCAACATATGCAGTGATAGAAAAGTGTCAAGATCAGAAAAAAAAAAAAAATCAGTTAACAACATTTTTTCAGATATTGCACAAATGCAACAGTTGGCCTTGTCAGGTAGCATTACATTGTTCACAAAGTCAAACGCAGTAAATCATACTAATTATTCGGAATAATTTTTCATGTGACATGAATGAAACAGAAGTTTCTTTAGAGGATTATTAATATGCATGTTCAGGTTACTGGGGGCCAGTGAGATGTAAAAATATTACAGGAAACTACACAGAGCAGACGTGCGCTTGTAACTCGAAAAGCTTCAAAGTCAAAGCACGTGTGTCTGTATACTTTTAATAAGCAATTCATTTTTAATGTAATGGAAAATAAAATATCCCTATTACGTAACGGTTCTCAGTTTTTTTTACATGAAGAAGAGGTCTGAGTGCTCCCCCTCAGGCTCTAGAATCACAAAAAGTGACTTTGGGCCACAATCAGATATTATTTCTCTTTATGTTTATGCATAAAAACCACAGTTTTCATAATCACTGGCTTTCTAAAAACACTTTCAAGGAGAATAAAAGAAAATGCATAATAAGTACCACTACTTGGGTCTCTGAGGATTGAAGAAGATCAACAGAATATAGAGTATTGAATAGATGTATGTGCCAACCAATAGATGTGGTCAGAGGAGCTTCACTTCCAGCTTAACTTCAGCATTCAATGCAGAACGACACCCAAGAGAGCAGATCCATCCATTGTAAAAACGACGACATCCCACCGAGCCGTAATGGCCTCTTCCCTCTCAAGAATACATAACTCTGCAGTGTAATTGATTGGCAGTTAGAAACCAAATCTCTGTTTTAATTAGTGTGGCTAGACTTTGACTGGCTTAATGAAGATGCGTTCGTACATAAATCATGCATAGCGAGTTACTTGTTCGGTGGCACGTGTTTAAGTGTGCAAGAAGCAGAAAGAGAGTAAAAAGAGAGAAAGGTCATGCAGGAGTGGAGGGCCGACGATGATCGCTTTCACTGAACTGTGTAACCATGGTGACCTGCTGCCTACCGGGGCATGATTGGAGGATTTAGACACTGCTTGAGAGATGACAGCAAAATACAGACGACGTTCACTCAACAGCCAGGGTTCAAGTGCTGTTTTTCTTTCAGACCACAGGCACCGCAAGTATAAATTCAAAGATTCATTGATGTACTCAAACATTTAGACCTTTCATTTTAGACATTTGTGCATTCAGTTCTTTCTTTGAAAGCAAGCTTTGTTCAATAATGAAATATCGGTCCATCATCTGCTCATGCCAATGTCACTCAAATATGTCTTTTTGTAAGGTTTTATTCCAGTGGATCTAAGATTAACAAAGAATACTTTTGATGGGGTTTTCATGCAAAGCTGTCAGAAATCTTATTGAAATATTTTTTACAAATATAAGTCTTTACAGTTTTTATCAATGTAACATATATTTGCTGAAAAAAAGTATTAATTTCTTTCAAAAATGAAGAAAAAACAAGAAAAACATACTGACCCCAAACTTCTAAACTGTAGTGAATATTGTCACAAAGGAGTTCGATTTTGAATAGAAAAGAATCCTAAAAAAGTATCACCGATTCAAAAATGAAAATAAATTTAAATTAAATGTAAAAAAATATTAAACAGCCTGTTTCCAACCTTGATAATAAATCATCATATGAGAATGATTTCTGAAGGATCATGTGGCACTGAAGACTGTAGTAATGGTTGATGAAAGGAATCAACTATATTTTAAAGTATATTAAAATAGAAAACCGTTATTTTAAGCTGTAATAGTATTTCACAATATTACTTTTTTTTGGATTAAATGAAGCATCAAACCCTTCTTAAAACAAAAAACATTAAAAATCATACTTACAGTAGTGTATGTGTATATATTAAAACTTTCAGAATTTTCATTTTTGGATCTACTGTCTCTTTAAATTTGTACCCGCTTGTAGATTTCTTTCTTTTCTTTCTTTCTTGCTTTCTCATCCAAATGTCAGACATCTCCGCCTTCTAGGTTTCCTTAAGCCCAGGTCAGATTGAATGGGCTGAGGCCAGATAAAGCACTACTAGTGTTTTCAACAATAGTCTGCAACAAAAATATCATTTCCGTGAAGCTACCACAGGTCTTTGGACAATTTTTGAGTCATCTCTCGCTCCCAGCTTCGTTTGCGGTTCTTTGAAACCTGTTTATCGGAAAAGGCTTTTATATCTTGCTGTTCGCAGCATGTAATGAAAAGTCCTTGTGACATCCTCATTTTCCCTGTTATAAACATTACAACTTCCTGTAATTAGCTTAGTCATTGCTTTACAATCTGAAGTAATTATCATTTGAATTTCTATTAAGGAGGTAGTCCATTTATGGACGATTGCGAAACGCAATTAGGTATGTTGACAAACAGTAATGACGGTCAACGGCTTATTACGAAATCATTAGCACGCCGAAATCTCATTATATGTGTAATATCATTCCATAATGTGTTTATTAGTTGATGAAGAAGCCCAGAATGCCTGCAGCGGAGTGTTAAAAGCACATGCTCGCATGATGATACAATGCTGTTTTTGCAGCTCAGTCATTGGCCTAGCTAGCTTCACGTCGCATTACCGGAAAGATTGAATGACCCGTTTTAATGCGCAAAGCTACTGACCCACTTCGATGTATTTCGTTGGTGCCTCAGAGTCTGGAAATTTTCTCATTCCATTTCACTTCCACGCATGGATCCCCTGTTTTGAGTCAACACACTTTAAAAGCATGCTACAACATACTGTACCAGTTAGCGATCGTTGACTAGTCTTCCAGATTAAAAAGGTTGACAAGCTGATCTAGATTTTGGTTTTCCTGTGATGTTTGAGAGTATGAATTAGTGATGAGAGGATAGCATGCATGGTGTGCTTTAGTGTGCTGAAACTATCAACACTGTAAAATTCTCTCAGAAATGTTATTACTCTCAATTAGTGTTCATTTTGTCAGCCATTTTTAATTTAGTCTTTAAAATTATAGTCTCAATGATTGTTGTCATTTGAGAAAATTATTTTTACATTTCAGCATGGTTGCCAGAATGCAAAAATTAAGCAAAATACCAGGCAGGAAATATATCCTTTAACAGAGAAGCTCTAATTTGGGGATTTTAACTCTTGATATCTGGCAACCGCACATATGAAAGTTCACATAGTAGTGGCATGTACGACAGTCCACAATAATATTTTGTCACCTTTTTTGTCTCCGAAAATAAAAAGAGATTTTTGTATATTATTATGTATATTATTTGTATTTGTATATTATATATTTATTTTTTTTAAAGATATATTTTAGTCTGGTCTTTTATCGTCAACGATATTGCATGTTGATATAGTCACAGTTATCGTTTATTGACCTCATTGTCGTCTCGTCATCATCTCATTTTATTAACGGGAAAAAAGCTAGTCAACAAACATTTTTTGTCATAGTTTTTGTTAACGAATTTAACACTACTCTCAATTCACCCCCTTTCATTTCCCACAACAGCTATCAAAACACAAACGCACACACGTTATATATATATTATATAATCTATCTATCTATCTATCTATCTATATAATATATATATATATATATATATATATATACACACACACACAGTAGTGTGTATATGTATATATAGTTACATTTTTGTCTTTCAAAGAAGTCTCTAATGCTCAAAAAGTTACATTTATTTGATAAAAAATACACTTTAAAATAATTTTCTATTTTAATATATTTTAAAATGTCATTTATTCAAGTGAAGACAAAGCTGAATTTTTAGCATCATTACTCCAGTCTTCAGAACATCCATCAGAAATCATTCTAATATGCTGATTTGTTGCTCAAGATATTATTATTATTATTATCAGTGTTGAATTTTTTTATTTGTAAAATAGATTTATAGTTTAATTCCAATATGGTCTGAGCAGAAAACACTGTTTATTTCTGAATATTGTACATTTTTTAATGAAAACTTGTTTAATTTGTATAGATTATTCAAGTGCTAAAACAACTTTTTCAATGATAAGCTATTTATGAAATCCGCAACTGAAAATTCAGTGTGTCTGGGAAAACAAAATCCATTTTTCTTCATCCATTCTCTGAAAGAGCATGAGAACATGAAGAACAGGAAAAGTGGAAAAAAGTAATGTTAAATAGATGAGTCAGCTTAATTCACTTACGTGCGGATATTTAATAATATGAGCTCAATAAAGTTAAACATCTCCTAAGTAAAGCCTTATCTTAATGTTGTCCTGTCTGCTTCATGAGATGGAGACTTTCCCTTGATCCTAATCTCCTAAATTTAGTTATTGGAGCATTTCTCACTTGTTACTTTTTCCTCTGGCTGACTGTACGCCGACAGCAGAGACCAGTTTATTCATTCTTTCCTGTTTACACTGTCGTTCTCCTTTACATTCTAATAATCTTCTGCTCTGTTCAGGAAGACAGTCTCATGACAGCAGCAGGATTATTACTCAGTGCTGGATGTAATTGCTATGGGCCTGGTGTTTGCTTTCTGTCTCTAAAGTAAACATTATAAATCATTGCTGTTCACCGTGGCTATCTACACTAACCCCATCGCCGTTCGAAAATCAAACTGACCGCTCTAATAGCTAAATGTAAATGAAAACTACATGTGAATAAATAAAACGTTGCATCGCTGGAAGTGTCACTATTAGCGCTGCTCTGTAAGCTCTTCTTTTTTCCAGTTCACAGTTACAGAAAACAAAACACCTGCGGCTTTGTTGTAGGATAAAAGAATTCCTTTTGTGTGAATAGAAACATATTCTGTAAAACTTAGCAACATAGTGAATGTAAACAGTACATCAGGGTCAAACGTATAACCGCAGTTGATTCAGTAAAAGTGTTGTCTATGGAAACACTGGAGGACAATCCTTTTGGTTGCACTTTATCATTGATAACCGTTTATGAAGTGAGAAAGGGCCAAACACTATGACCTTCACTTCTGATTTTCAGTAGAAAACAGACCTGTGATACAAGAAAAGTCGCTGGGAATGAGATGATTTCATCTAAACTGCTCTGGGGTGCGTTTTTCAAAAGCTTCGTTAGCCAACTATGATCGCAAGTTCTGTCTTTACCAGCATAGTTCAATGATTCGGTGTTTTCCAAAACCATAGTTCAAATGAACATTGGCAATCGGCGTCGCAAACTTACGTAGTTGGAACTACAGCTCTCAATCTGTGGTTAGAAGCATAGTTTTTTGGGCTTGAATAAATTAGGCTCTTGGGCACAATAAGCAAGCTAACATGCAATGCAATCTATATCTTCCATTCTATCTAAATATAAATGCCATTTAATCTTTGTATTTTTACCCATAATGCCTAAGGGAACCCCAGAGTATGACGTAAGAGGGAACCCGCGATGAATCAAACATCAAATAATGCAAAATGACAGGGAACAAAAAATAGCAAATTAGTCATCAGGTGCCATGTTCAATACAGCAGCAGTTAATAGCAGAAGTTCTTACTCCACACGCGTGTGACGTCATTAACAGTGGCCCTATATTGTTGAACTAATGCGGTTCAAACGAAGGAGATGCGACCGTGCTCGGGAAACAGTCATGACTAGCTAGTTCATTTCCACAACAATGCATCGTACTATGGTGGTTAATCAGTGAGTTACGTCGTCGTACGTGAAACGCACCCCAGATTAGTTCTGGCTAAACATTTCTTCTTCTTTTCGCTTTCCAAGGCTTTTGTCACTGTGAAAATAAGAAATCAAACTTTATTATTTGCATCGAAAGATATTTTGGCAGTATATATATCACTTGGCAATGACTGACAAGTTCAGATGTTTGAACACCTGGGCCTGTTGATCATATTCCAAATAATAAAGGAGACAGATTTTTGCTTCTGTAGAACATAAAAGAAGATATTTTGAAGAATCTTTCAATACAATGAAAGTCAGTGGGGTCAAAAACAACTTTGGACCCCCATTAAAGGAATAGTTCACCCAAAAAATGAACATTTTTCTACATCCAAGATGTGGAGGAGTTGTTTCTTTTTTTAGAAGAGGTTTTGAGAAATTTAGCATTACATCACATCCTCATCAATGGATGCTCTGCAGTGAATGGGTGCCGTCAGAATGAGAATCCAAACAGCTGATACAAAACACCACAGTAATCCACAAGTAATCCATCAATCACGGCCTTGTGAAGTGAAAGGATACCTGTTTGTAATAAACAAATTCATCATTAACTTTATTTTTTGGTGAACTATTCCTCTAATTTTCATTGTATGGACAACCATTCTTCAAAAAATCTTCCACTGAATAAAAAAAAGGAAGGGTGAGTAAATGATAACAAAAGTTTAAAAAACAGCGACATCATTACAGTCGACATTTAAAGGCCAGTTTATAATATTTAGTCTGTTGTCACATGGACAGAGTCTTATAAAAATAGTTTTATTCAAAATTAGGGGATGTAATTTTCAGGCTTTGGCTCAGAAAGGCTGTCACATGTTGAGCGTAATCTGGGGTGAACCATCCTCTCAATGATTGCTCCAACTTTTTAAGCATTACGAGGCTGAGTCATATAAGGAGATATGCATAATTACCAACCTCTCCCAAAGTCCCCAAGGCCATGTTATTAGAAACAAAATAACAACCTAAGCCCACTCCTCAACCTTTTCACTAAATGAAGGACTGAGGCTGTATTAATGAGATGGCATAATGTGGAGTTTGTGCTATGAGTGGCATTTGCACTAACTGCTTGTCTGAACCTGAGGGTGAAACTTTATTTCACTCTCTCAGAGGTCATTTCTTTGCGTGATAATAGAATCGGAGATACAGGTGGGTTTTGTGAAATGACGGACTTAAGCAGAGAACAACAACGGAGGGTCAGTCCAGGTCAGCTAAGTGTTACATATTTGCCTTATTGACATTCACCAGCCTTGTTCTGCATTTAGAATGAGATAATGGTGAATAAATTCAGTTTACTTTTGAGTGATCACAGCAGAATAAGAGCGTCGGTTTAAGGATTCCAGAGTGGTGGCTGAAACTCTCTGTTTGTTCTCTAGTTGGTGTCAGTGTGGATTAAATTAAGCAAGAATGCTTGTGGCATTATGACACTACTATGATACTTCAGCCTCTGTCCTGACCAAAAAAGCCGGCATGGGTTTGATTCAGAGTCTGTTGCGGGTAAATGAAAGTGACATGGAACGGTTGTGGCACTTTAATAGGGTACAACTGATCTAATTAGGAGTACTGTCTCCAAAAACACTAAACAGCAGAAAACGGCACCACAACACTTTCATTAACACCTGTTTGATGCAATGCACTGTGAAACCTTTCTTGATTGCATGTCATGAGAGAGAGTTGTATTGGGTTTAAATAATTGAAACGATGATGCGCATTTATGTTGCTCATTGAAATGATCAAATCTATTTTGAGACTTCATGAGAGAATTTGTTTTTCAATTTCGTGTTTAAATCAAGTTTCACATGTGAAAGCTATAAAAAAACTATAAAATATACTATAAAAAAACTATATATCAAATTAAAATATAAATAAATATAAATTATTACTAAAATATATCGTATAATACAAATAATAAAAAATCAATCATATAATATATAAATATAAAAAATCTAAAATATACAAGTTAATAAGATATAAGATAATAGAATTTTATAAAATGTCTTATTAAAGAAATAAGTAAACAATATGCAATATTTTAATATCTGTAAACAATAATATAGTATATATTGTGTCATACTGTATGAAAATGTTACATATCAAAAGTATTTGTGAATGGTAACAGATGTTGCCTGTATCAAACACGCATCCCTATATCTCCACCGCTGTAGCCCTTCAGGCATTTTACCCAGAGTAATTGTATAATGACTTTATATATGTTAATAATTATTTTAACCTTATGTGTGTTGACACAGGTAATAGAATCATTACTGAGGGCGAATATGTGGAAATGACTGGAATCACCAAAGACATGTCCGGCTCGTACGACTGCATCACGTCAAACGACATCTCGCCTCCAGACGTGAGGACTGTTCAGGTTACCGTAAACTGTGAGTACCTCATTCATTTAAACGAATTTCCATTTCTCATGTGCTGTTATGAATCTCTCAGTTACCTTTGATTCATTTGACAGATCCACCTGTCATTTCGCGAGCTCGGAGCACAGGAACGGCTGTCGGCCAGAAAGGAGTTTTGTGGTGCGAGGCGTCTGCCATTCCTCTGGCGGATTTTCAGTGGTATAAGGGGGAGCGCAGGTAGGGCTAGCAATTTTTTGTTTTATTTTTGCACTGTAAAAAAGTAATTGTTGAGATCATGTAAAAATGTAATGCAGACTTTTAGGTTTCCTCAACTATTGTTTTAAAAATTGACCTAAGTAAAAGAAATTTGGTAAATGTAAAGTGTCTTATTCAGCCAATGAATTCATCAAGGCAGCTGCAGTGCATGCTGGGAACTCACAAGCCCAACTCAGGCTCATTGGAAATACGTGCCTCCAAATACATTTCTGCAACATCGTAATTATGTACCTTACTGCAGGTTTCACGGCAGTTTCAAAGTGAAATGTCCAGAGAGTGGCGCTAAAACACACATTTAATACGTGACCGTGGCACATTTTATTACGTTGGTACAGGCACGTATTGCAGTGTTTTTATTTTGCTGCTTGAGGTATGTATTGCGGCCGTTCAGAATTCAAATATCCGGTGAGTGTCGCTAAAGGTAGAGGTCTGCATTCCCGCGGCATTCCCGCGGGAACCGCGGGACCCAACCAGATTTCTTGCGACGCAGGATTAAATTCCCGAATAAAACGTGGCAGCGGTCGGTAACTCTGGTGCAATTTGAACGGGAGCGGGCGGTCTAACAATATCCCGTTCCCGATGTCATTTCAGAACTGTATATCTGTGCTTTATTCAAGCACCGGTACAGCCTGCACTCGACTGTTATGCATGCGCTGCACGCTTCGTTTTATTTGCGGGGTCTGTGCACAGCATGTGCATAACGGTCCTCAGAGCAGGCTGTACCGGTGGTGAATATACGGCCCGC
>JAFVLL020037956.1:0-18338 GCA_021397915.2 Tor tambroides
GTGTCGGTCAGTCGTTAATTTTATAATCACAACGTGGAAGGAAGGCTCCGTCAATTCAAGGAATGTGTTGTCCTGTTAAGGCCTGGGTGTGTGTGTGACGAACTTTTTGGCTCTAAAGTTCTACACCGACGATATCGTCTCCGATCGTGGGCCACAATTAATCTCTCATGTATGGAAGGCCTTCCTCAAGCTCCTAGGCATCTCTGTCAGCCTCTCCTCCGGATACCACCCCCAGACCAACGGCCAGACTGAGCGGAAGATACAGGAAATTGGGAGGTATCTCCGGGCCTACTGCCATGACAACCAACACAGCTGGAACCGTTTCCTTCCCTGGGCCGAGTATGCACAGAACTCCCTCCGACAGACCACCACGGGACTCACCCCGTTCCAGTGCATACTCGGCTACCAACCCCCTCTGTTCCCCTGGACGGAAGAGCCCTCCGACGTTCCAGCTGTGGACCACTGGTTCCGGGCGAGCGAGAGAGTTTGGGACTCAGCCCATATCCACCTCCAGCAGGCAGTGCGGAGACACAAAACCTTCGCAGATACCCGTCGGTCTCATGCTCCCGTCTATCGCCCAGGAGATCAAGTCTGGCTCTCGACCCGGGATCTGCGTCTCCGCCTGCCCTGCCGCAAGCTGAGTCCCCGCTACATAGGTCCCTTCACCATCGAGAGGCAGATAAATGAGGTCACCTTCCTCCTCCAGCTCCCAGCACGGTATCGTATTCACCCTGCCTTCCACGTCTCACTCCTCAAACCCTTCTCTCCCTCTGTCCCAGGCACCGAGGAACCGGCAGCACCTCCTCCTCCCGAAGTCCAAGCAGAACCCTCCATCTACCGAGTACGGGACATCCTGAACTCCCGCCGACGGGCCGGCCACCTGGAATATCTTATCGACTGGGAAGGTTACGGGCCGGAAGAAAGAAAGATCCTGAGTGGCCCGGGATGATGTTCTGGATTCCTCCATTCTGGCCGAATTCCATCAGAACCACCCAGACCAGCCCCGCACCCAGAGGCCGTGGCCGGCCCCATCGCCATCATGAGGCATCAGGAGCCACCCCTGGAGGAGGAGGTACTGTCAGGGAATCCCAGTCACCAGTCACCACCAACGACACTCACCTGATTACTGAGCACCGCCACCTGTCTCCACTCATCAAGAGCACTATATCAATGCACTCCTCCCAAGCCGTCACTGTCTGGTCTCAAACATTGTATGTGTTACTTACCTGACTTGCCTACCTTTTGTCTATCTCCTAGTTGTTTCTGTGTCCCGACCTCCGTTCTCCACTGTTCCTGTGCACCGTCTCCTCGCTCTATTGTTCCCGCTGGATCCCCTGGAAAAGGATATAGAACTGGTTACTCTCAGATAAGACTCTCTTGAACATTGCCATTCCCTGCTCACTCACCTGGACTCTCCACCTTGCTTTACTCCTGCCATAGTTCAATAAACCTGCTGTTGTTTGCACTTACCTCTGTGTCCCTTGTCTACCTGCTGCCATTTGACAGGTAATCAAAAAGATGTGCGAATCGCACGATAATTGATGCAAGAAACTGCGACTGCACACACTCCACACAGAGAAAATGGTTTATATGATCTTGTAAAATCTGCCATTATGATTTCTATGTTATTATAAGACATTTTTATGACCGAAACACAGATTAAAAACTATGCTAACCACAATCCTGAAGCGGGATCCAATCAGAGAAGTCGCCATTATCATAACAGCAGCTCTCATCGTGACACCCCCCCCCCCCTGCTGAATTGTCAACAACATTTGTGTACCTAAATACGGGAGACTGTATAAGTTTCCAGATGCTTATTTATTACATGGAAATAACTTGAAAAACACAAATACATTGCATTGTCTTGACATTTTTTTATTAAGCTTTGCTACAGTGATATCTGGATGTCTTTATCCATATTAGGGATACGACATAAATTGTGTTTTGGACTTTCTGTACAAGCGCGCCCTCTGATTTCGAGTATGATAATCAAATACGCCCAATGGGATGTTTTTTTAAATAGATTAAAATACGGGAAAATATTTAAACGGTATGATAGCGGGATAGAATGGTGAAAAACGGGAGGGTTGACACTTGACACAGGTATGACTCTGAAAGCTAGGGTATGGCAACTGCCATACTCTGCCATACACAAACGCCGCGCCTGATTCACACCAGGAAAGTCCGCTAGTTCACTTGCTGTGGTCCGGACCAAATGCAATGTTGATTTTTTTTTTTTTTTGTTTGTTTGTTTGTTTGGTGCGGCTCGCTTTCACACAGCCCTTTTTGCAAGTGAACCAGAAATTGTAAACAAAACCACACGTGTGCTAAGGACATCCGCTCATTGGACAGAAATTCTCAAGCAGGGAAAACAGGAAGTGCAAAAACAGGCTTTCGTAGTGCAATTTTTATTCTTTTACTGATTTGGTGTTATTAGATACTAACGCAATATGAAGAAACTTATGAGCATCATATGACAATGTCATATCATGTTGTAGCCTGATTACGACTTGCTGAATAAAATCTATAGATATAAAATACTTAAATCAGATCACAATATTAGTTTAAACATTTAAGCTAGATAAATGTGCACTATTAGGCACGCAAAAACTCTTTTATGTAATCTGTAAAGATTTTACTTCTAAAGGCGCATCCAATGATGAGATGGCGAGTGAGGACCAGCAAATTCATCTTTGCGACACTGACTCAGAAAAGTTTATTAATAAATAATTCAAATATCTCCTCACTATTTCCTCCAACATATTCATGGTAACTTTTGAAGCAAGCTTTAGCCTATTTTGTGCACTCACTTCATGTCACTGTGCGCCATGGTCACGAAAACTCATCATTTGCATGCGTTTTTTAAGCATTGTGGTTTAAAAACAAGTGATTTAAGCCATTGAAACGCAAACAACAGCAGCACTACATTGATCGGATCGAGGTCAGGTGATATTCACACCTTGAACTGTACCTGAGTTCATTTGGAAGCGGACTGAGACCACCTCTTCAGCTGGGTCTTGGTTCGGTTGTTTGGTCCACACCTGAGTATGATTGCTGTATTCACACCTGCCCAAAAGATCCGCACCAAAGGGGGAAACAAACTTGAGTTCAATTGAATCGAACCAAACAAGACAGGTGTGAATACACCCATGGAGAAAATAGAGACTCTGAGTCAACAGAATAAATTGCTTCCCAAAATGTTTCTCTGTTTCGAATGTCTCGATTCAGCGCGTGCTGACGACAAAACCGTGTAAATACAACGAGAACAAATGCAATTATGAATGAAAGTTTTATGAATTTCTTGTGCCTGTTTATACTGTTTTTGTCTAATTATGGCCTGGTTTCACAGACAGGGCTTAGATTAAGCCATAGGTCAATTATTTAAGAAGTTTTTATAAACGTGTCTTAAAAATATGTTTTAAGATGCTCACCACCAATAATGTTTTTTTTTCTAAGATCAGTCAGTCCAAGTTTCTTTCATTTGAAACAACTCAGAATTGCATTTTAGCCTGAGACTTAGCCTGAGACTTCAGCCTTGCCTGTGAAACCAGAGATAGCCTATGCCATTTAAGGCCATTAACTATCACTCTGACCAAGTCCCTTACCTACCGGTGTGCTAACTACTTAACTAAGGAGCTGATTGAGATGCAACTCTGAGATTTAGTTTGGATTGATCTTAAACATGACAGTGTGTGGATCTCAGCAGGAGTTTTTCTCTGTGTTTGGACACTATTATAAAGATGGTATTTATTAAAGAGGAGAGTGAACATGTGAAGATTGAAGAAACATTCAGAGTCAAACAAGAATATACAGAGAAACACACAGGTTGGTTTTCATTCTCAATTGATGCTTATTATAATGCCAAGTTTTACAGAAAAATGCATTATATTTTTGAAGCATATCCAAGGGTGTAAAATACTTGAGAAATTTCATTGTATTACTGTCTCAAGAAAAAAAAAAAAAACATTTTTTACTCCAGTTTAATTTTACCTTGAGAAGTACTTGTTACATTTTTTGCATTTTATTTTCTACCATCTTACACACATTAAATATGGTAAACAGAAGCTCAAACATGTGCTTGACTTGAGAGAACAAATGATGTTTGTTCACAAATCTGAGGAAGCATATTGAAGTAGCAAAAGAAAAAAAGCAAAGTTGCTTTTTCCAAAAAAAAAAACAACCATTTTATATAACCATTAGCTTTCTATGTAGTATGACTAAATATTCAAGATTAAGTGCCAAAAAAAAGGCCCAGTGATGAGAATTTACATACAACTATTATTTTGGTTGCTGTGCTTTCTTTACTTTTTTTTCTTTCTTTTTTTAAATTAAATGTTACAATTCTTCAAAAATTGTTGAAATGAATACTGTATGTAAGTTAATTGTAAATCATGTTTAATGATGTTCTTACCAGCGTTTGGATAAGTGGTATGATAATGACATATTGAGTAATAATTAGGGCTGTCAACGAAATAATTTTTAAATGAAATAATTACATGATTTGCTCATGAATTAATTAATCACAAATAATTACATATCAATAGTTGTGGAGAAATGTTTTTTTGTTTTGTTTTTTTTGTTTTTTAAAGTTAATTATTATTTCAGACATGGGCATTTAATACACAGCACAAACACAAGTGGTCTTTTCAAAAAGTTTTAATTCCGTCACTTATTATTTCAAAGAACATTCTTGATTTTTTATTTTTTTTGCATGTTTCTGGATTCTGCATCACATCTATCTCATTAATGGGATAGTCCACCCAAAAATGAAATTTTCTCTTCATTTATTCCCCCTTATGCCATCTCAGGCTTATATGACTTTCTTTCTTCAGATGAACACATACAAAGACTTAATGCAGGTGCATGACAACACTTCAGAAACCGCACAAATTGAATACAACCATAAAGTTTCAAATCAAAGGTAGCACCAGAGGATTTTGAACACAGGTGCTGAGGCGGTGCTGGTGTAACAAGGCTGCTTTAAGCAGGGATTGAACCCGGGTCTCTGGTGCTTTAAGAGTATGAAATTACTCTGTGAGCTACGCTCAGATAGTTAAACCCAAAAGCAGAAGAGCAAAAAGAGCCAAGGGACTTGAATCTTCAAAAAGTAAAAATAATCTTTACTAAAGAAACAAAGTACAAAATAAACATAGAAAACTGAGCTTACATCAAACAAAAAGACACAAGGGTCCAAAAAATACATAAAAAATCAAACTTAACTTGAGGACTGGCAACTGGATACACAGGAAAATAAGACTCAAGACTGAACACGATAGCAGGGAACAAACAGACTTATAAAAAGTCAAACACAGGTGTGAGGAATCAAAGCTAATGAGCAGGATATTGAACATGGTACAGAGGTGATAGCGCCATCTGGAGGAGCGGAGAGACTAGAGTTCATAATACAAGAGCCATCTGTATTTCTGGAGGGAACATGACATAAAGGGTTCAAGGAGAGTGACCCCTGGAGGCCAGGATGAAAACAGCGATGCAGAGATGAACCCATTACAGCTGGATCATTGACAGGGGGAGCTGGGCAGTTAATAGTAAATATGACCAAAACATTATTATTATTATGAATAAAATAAATCACTCACTCGATTTTGTAACATTTTATTACATGATTATTTAACTCATTACAATTTAATTACAATTTTTTATTTTATGAAATCAATTAAGTAACCTAGATCAGTCAGTTGCCAAAGATTTTTTTTAGTCTGCCTAGAATTCACTGAACAAGCATTTCTGCATGTGAGTCAAAGGCAATGTGTCATCAGAAAGCACTGGGGATATATTTACTTTGCTCTCTGTGTATTGATGGCCAAATTTATATTACGGTATTTTTCAAAATGATACCGGTTTCACAGTATATGGTGGCATTTTTATTTTTTCTTGCATGACCAGGTGTTAACCACATTTTCTACTGATTGAGAGAGGAAATAGGCTTACTGCAGTAGATTGACTTAAAATTGTCATTTTAACTAAAGATATTGATTGTCATTTAGTTTTTCTATTAAAAAAAAGAAAAAAGGAAAAAAAATACTGGTAAGATAACACTACTATGAATTCTACTGCTAATAAAATGCACTAAGTATTAATTAACTGCTGGGTTCATGAATATTAATCACGTTGCCAGCATTCGCTCGAATTGATTTGCTGAAATCAATACAGGGACAGTATTAGGTGAGCACCACCCAATGAGATTGCTGTTCACGCATTAGTTCTGCCCACTGCCAGAGAAACCGGCAGTTCTTAAAAACCTCTACAAAGAATATCGTTTACATGTAGCGCATCCATTCTGCATGGTATGTAAGACTCGCTCTCTCTCTCTCTCTTTCTCTTTGCCTGTTTGAAACAAAGCGACGGTGAGTCGTGCACCTTCACACTAGAGTTTACGATACGCCAAATACAGGTGCGCTGCGCATCCATCATAGACTGTAAAAAAGATGGACAACGCATCTCCGCTTCCTTTCACTATAGAAAAGTGAAGCGAATACATCTCAGTATGGCCGTTGCCATCTTGAGTAAATGACGTCATTTGGAGCCCAAGTCTGCGCAGTAGAGCTTCGTTTGGAGCCAGAGTCTGCGCAGTAGAGCTTCGTTTGGAGCCCGAGTCTGCGCAGTGGAGCTTCGTTTGGAGCCAGACTCTGCGCAGTAGAGTCGTGAGGTGGAGCCGCGGTATCAAACTCCCGCAGACCCAATCAACCATAACGACACGCCCCGTTTTTATAGCATCAAATTACTAGCTAAAATCAAACTTATCACAAAAATGAACAATTGAACATATATCAGCGTGATAACTACCTTAAATAATCAAAACCATATTTCAGAAAATTGTATTGGAAGTGTAATTTATTTTTTTATTTTGACTGAAGTCCCATTCGTTTACATGGAGACGGCGGGGTTTATGACCTGTACTGCAGCCAGCCGCCAGGGGGCGATCAAAGAGCCCGCAGCTTCACTTTTAAGGATGAGTGAGACACACCCGTCATCTGTTCAGATGAACTGAAGAATACCACAGACGGAGAGACTTCAGTGAAACTCTGAAGCACTCAGTTAAGTGTGTTTGGCAAGTGAAACTCATACTTAGCCTCCAATTCAAACACTGGCAAGTAAAATCTGAGAATTTATTAGCCAGTGGCTAATATTAGACATCATTTAGTCGCATATGCAAGTGATTTACTCGCATTTTAGAGGGCTGTAATCTTCACCGTCACGCTTTGTAACATACAGCTGTGTGCTCACCACAGTGTCACGCCGCGCTGCGTTCCGAACATTATTTAAGTGACATACACTGGTATTGTGGTATATTAAAAATTCAAATCATAACAAAAATATACACCAGTATTCGGTATGAACCGGTATACCGCCCAGCACTAATATGATATGCAATTGGTAGGTTTAGGGTTGTGGGGTAGGTGCTTATTATATGCATGCCAACAAAAGTGCGTATATGCACGCAAAAACTGCAAAAAGTAGGTTACTGCATATAAATGCCATGTAAAATACAAAAAAAAAAAAAACTGATACGTATTTTCATTAGACCGGGCTCACTTGCCTCACAGACATGAGAAAAAAATCTATAGAAAGCTTGAAATGTCTACTATTAAATGAACCAATTCAAATAACAAAACAAATATTCTCTAATTATGTAGTCCATATGAAATGGTGCATTTCTCCATTAAAGGCATGTCCACGTATCATTTCACTTAAGAAGACATTGATTTATCAGCTGGGGTCCTATGGATAACCATCATGTTTACTTCGTGTAGTTTTTGAAGTGTCATCTTTGGATGTCTCGTATACTTGCATTAAATGCAAAAAGATTGATATATTTTTTAAAAAACTCTTTGTGTTCATCTGAATAAACAAAGTGAAATACATAAGGGATGGCATGATGGTGTAATGGCATGAGGGTTCCAACCATAATGCAATACTGACAACTGTGGCACCATTTTACCATTTCTGCAGTTTAAAGTTAGGAGCAGTAATGGAGCAGTACATACCACAAGTGCTCAGGAGCATTTATGGTAATGATCTTTTGGCGTTATATCCACTAATATTTTTATCTAGAGTCTAATGTGCTTCAAGCCCTATCTGCTCTGTGCATGTTGCTTCTTTCAATTATTATATTTTTACTAACAACTTCTCATTTTTAAGGTTTGTAGTTCGAGTCTTTATATAACGGATGATAGCAATATTGCTGTCTTTGCTGGAGACAACAGCTATTTCAGCAGCCTTGATCTTCAAGTAAGAGGTCACTATGAAGTTCATGGTGATTCTGTGGAGCTACCGTCACCAGACACAAGTATCAGGTCCTCTGCTGGATCTGTGCGCTTTGCATTCCAGCGACCCAGTGCAGCTGGTTCAGCTACACAAGCAGCTTTGTCTGTGCCGAGGACAGTTACCAAACCATTTCAACGGTGAGTTAAACATTGTTTTGGAACAAAACGTAATTGCAAACAAGAAAAATTATTTTCTGAAAACACCAGTCAGGTCAAAGAAATAAAGTAGTGGTTGATTCAGTAGTTCTATACACCTGAGGAGTATACATGGTGTCTGCTGGTTTTTAAAATGTCCTAAATTAAGGTTTCCTGATAAAAGGCCTTAAAAAGAATTAAAATGACTTAAATTTAGATTTGATAGGTCTTAAATATTTTTGGTCACATTGCTGCAACAATTTCTTCAGTCTGTTGGGCCCGATGACTGTTTACAGTCATTGGACAGACTGAAGATTTCCCCCCTCGATAGTTACTGCGTCATCAGAGAGAGGATTGAGGCAGCAGAATACATGTTGAACTACGGCCATGTTGATCAGCACCCAAACAAGTTTAAAATGGGTAAAAGTTTAAAGAAAAATGGCTCGAGAAGGACGAGTTCTTGTGGTAGTTTAAGCCGGTGATGGGAAATGTCTATGGACATTATCTGTCTATCAACATTATCATTCACTTTGCAAAAACCAAACAAAAGCTCACCTTAAGAGTTCAAAAGTGTTCACTGCACAATGAAGCTTATAAGAATACAGTTTGAATGAACCTATAATTCAAGTTATGAAAGCCAAAATATCCCTGTATGAGTTTTTGTTTTAAGTAACATACTATACAGTAATATGACTCAAGCAAGAGTGCCACTTTCCTGAATGAGCACGATTGCAAATGTGACATTGATATTGTACAACAGTTCTACAAACAAGTTTGAGTTAAATTTTAGACACAATATTGTCTGTTTCGCCAACAAAAATACTTCCAAGCAAAGCCAAAGCACAACAGTTGTGCATCTGTTTTTGAAAAATCCATTCATAAAGACGTTTCTGAATGGATAAGTTGTTTCATCAAATCATATTATTGAACAAGACAATAAATCACTCATTAAGGCAGGAATTTGCCACCTGTCAGGATTGTGGACTGGTTTTTCCGTGTTTTACCCCTGTCCTTGTTCCTGAGTTTCCTTTTGTGGTTAGTTTCCTGTTCTTGTTTAGTTAATTGATTATCCCTAGCACCTGTTTCAGTTTTCCTTGATCACCTTCCATGTTTAAAAGTCCTGAGTTCTCCCTTAGTGTTTGTCTGATCTACTTTGTTGCTGGTCTGTGTGTACCCTACGTTGTGTTTTTATTAAAAGTCAATTCTACCTTTAAGTTGCGAGTCCTGCTTTCTCCCTTCCTCCACGAGACGTGACAGAAGATCGGACCTCCTTTACAGAAGGATAACTGTAGCTGAGGACGCGCTGTGGGGTTTGCGGCAGGCTGGTCGGAGGTTGGAACGGTATGTGGAGGACTTCATCGAGCGGATTGATCTCGTCCTTTTTCACCCCACGCCGAGAACCTCCACATACCATCCCAACGGCTCGGACCACCAGCCCGAATCCAAACACCCCCTGATTCTCCGGAGCTCCACCTGCGTCCTCAGCCCCGTGCCGCCGTCTGCGGCGAAGTCAAGGCCACCGTTCGCAGTTCATCCCAGCCCGCCATTCATGGGGAATTCAAGGCCGCCATTTGCGGCGAAAATCAGGCTGCCGTCCGTGGCTCACCCAAGCCCGCCGTTCGCGGGAGATCGACGCTGCTGTTCGTGGCTCATCCCAGCCCGCCATTCGCGGGGAAATCAAGGCCACCGTCTGTGGCGAAGTCAAGCCCGGCGTTCATGGGGAAATCCAGGCCACTGTTCGTGGCTCATCCCAGCCTGCTGTCCGCGAGGAATTCAAGTCCGCCATTCGCGGCCCACGCAAGCCCTACGGCAGTTAGTATGGCAAGCCAGCCTGGTCCAACCCCAGAGCTCCTGGATATGGCACTTCCCCCGGAGTTCACGGCACCTCTCCTCACCCCAGAGTGCCCTCCTGTGCCCACTCCTTGACAGCGCCCTCCTGTGCCCGCTCCTCATCAGCGCTCTCCAGGGCCAGTCCCTCCAGTGCCCGCTTCTCCAGGGCCAGTCCCTCCAGTGCCTGCGCTGCCCGAGCGCCCCCAAGTGTCCGCGCTTCCCGAGTGCCCCCAAGAGCCCGCTCCTACAACATACCAGCTGGATAGAGCCCCTACTTTCCCCAAGGAATTTTTTTTTGGAGGGGGGGAGGGTTCCGGCCGTAGAGGCCGAAGTGGGGGCTGCGGGCTCGAAGGCGGACCCGACATGGCCTCCCAAGTCCCCTGACCCGCCATGGCTCCCGGAACGGGCGCCGCCCTGGACCAGCCTCCAGGGCGCCCACCCCCCCTATTAGGAGGGGGGGATAATGTCAGGATTGTGGACTGGTTTTTCCATGTTTTACCCCTGTCCTTGTTCCTGAGTTTCCTTTTGTGGTTAGTTTCCTGTTCTTGTTTAGTTAATTGATTATCCCTAGCACCTGTTTCAGTTTTCCTTGATCACCTTCCAT
Source organism: Tor tambroides (assembly GCA_021397915.2). Classification (NCBI taxonomy): domain Eukaryota; kingdom Metazoa; phylum Chordata; class Actinopteri; order Cypriniformes; family Cyprinidae; genus Tor; species Tor tambroides. The sequence continues at coordinate 10,858 of JAFVLL020037956.1, forward strand.
GTGTTTAAAAGTCCTGAGTTCTCCCTTAGTGATTGTCTGATCTACTTTGTTGCTGGTCTGTGTGTACCCTACGTTTTGTTTTTATTAAAAGTCAGTTCTACCTTTAAGTTGCGAGTCCTGCTTTCTCCCTTCCTCCACGAGACGTGACACCACCTGTTATTGGCGGTTTAGTGTCGGAATTATGTATTAGAATAAGATCATATATATAATTCATACCTCATAATTAAGTTATTGTGGTAACACTTGAGGTATTAACTAACATGAACTAAATATGAACAGTACATTTGTAACTGTATTTGTTCATTTTTGTTAATGTGAGTTAATGGAAATACAGCTGTTCATGTTAGCTCACAGTGTATTAAATGTATTAGTAAATGTTTAAATGAACATTAAAAAAAGATTCATAAATGCTGTGGAAGTACAATTTATTGTTAGTTAAGCATTAATGGACCTTATTTTAAAGTGTTACCATTATTGTTATCCAAAAAATATCAATAAGCGATCCTTTTTGTCAAATTTTTTTTTTGTTGCACACCATATAGAATTGGTCTTAAATTTCATATAAGGTGGTAAAAATGTCTTAAGTTTTAACTTAATTTAACTTCTTTATATCTGTAGAAACCCTGGTATAAGAATATCTTAAACTCTGTGAAATTATGCTTCAAGTCACATAAAAACATTATACACATAATTACTTGACTTTTTCTGGCCCTCAATGAGTTAAAGAAAAATTTAATCAGGTTCTGATTATGATGTAGCCTTGATAAAATGCACATTGGCAGCAGCTTGTTTTGGTGTCTTCAATTTAACAATGTTTTTTGATTATACAGGAGTTATTTAACTTTTCATCTGGACTTATTGCCCCAGGGTCAACTTAGTGGAAGCAAAATTCTAGAAAGATTTTTGCTGTGCTAGAGCAACAGTTCTTGGAGATGAGATCCAAAAGGAGAAGAGTAAGGTATCTTATTGAGCATGTTAATGATATTTAACACACTCAAAAACATGGTGTCCTCATACTAATTTCTTTCCCCAGCCAATGAGATGACGACAGCCAGCTACCAGAGGTTTTAGAAAGGATTGAAGAGGTGGTGTTGGCATCTAAAGAACTGCCAGGTGTTGCACAGGCTGTCGGGGGATTAACAGAGCTCACTGCACGTGGACGGTTTACCCTACATTTCACGGATGAAGAAAGAACAGCCATCAAAAATGCATTTGCATGCATGATTTGCAAAGATTTGTTGACAAGAATATCTCATTATTTGTTCATTTATTGTAGTATTTTGTAAATTTTATTCTGTAATACACTTTTCTTAGTTTGCTCTTGATTATTTCCCTAAAATATGATCACAAGACTAACAAGAAATGTTCTTTATTTTCAACCTCTAGGGCCCATGAATGATCCTGTTTTTGCAGTTTGCTGTCATAGTCTCATTGCATGCAAAGGTTGCATGGAACAGTGGCAGCGAAATGTCAACACCTGTGTAAAATGCAGAGGAGACAACTCCAGGGAAAACACCTTCAGAGTCACAGGAATTGATGGTGCATTGTCTGCTTTTGGTGATCTTATCAAAGATTAACATCAGTACAAGAAAGGAAACCGTATACCAGGGGTGCCCAACCCTGTTCCTGGCGATCAACTGTCCTGCAAAGTTTAGCTCCAACTCTAATCAAACACACCTGAAGCAACTAATTAAGGTATTCAGGATTGCTTGAAAATTAAAGGCAGGTGTGTTTGATTAGAGTTGGAGCTAAACTTTGCAGGACAGTCGATCGCCAGGAACAGGGTTGGGCACCCCTGCCGTATACCCTTGTTAGAAGTGTCATGTTCAGCCATTTCATAATGACAAGTGTTTGTTAAAAGCTTAGTTTTAAGAGTATACAGTTTTAAGTTGAGTAAACTTGTAACGATCGGCCTTATCGGCCGATTTACATGGATTTAAAATGGGGTCAGATTAAACTGTGTGAGGGCTTTGAGTGTTTAAAAAGATAAGTCAGACAACAATGTTAAAAGTGAAAATCAAATATGTATTTACAATGTTCACAAGGAAGCTAAAACAACACAATAAAACTAGAAATCCTAGGCTGTTAAAAGCACAGAGTCTTTCAGTTCCATACCATTAAAACAGTCCTTAAGAATTCCAGCGTGCTGTAAGTCCCAATGTGAATGTGAGAAGTGTCCACCGGTGTATATACAATCCAAAGAAAGCGATAATCCAATAAAGTGAGATTCTGGAATGGTAAATCCTCAAAGGTAACTCTACAATCCAGCCTTTGTCAATGACCCCGATTGTTTTGCCTGCTGCCTCCTTTATGCTGTCAATTTCCTATTTCCTGTCATGTGATCAGTCACATAACAGACATAAGACTAGTTTTATTGTGTTGTTTTAACTTCCTTGTGAACATTGTAAATACATATTTGATTTTCACTTTTAACATTGTTGTCTCATTTTGGTCTAAGTGTAGTTTATGTTACATGTATTCAGCATTATAGGGGACTGGATTCAGATTGCGTACTCCCTAAGAATTCACAAAACTAGCTGTTATAACAACACTGCCCCTGCATGACAGATTCATTCAGGAATAAGCAATGATCATACATAATTAGTAAACTTTGACTTGAAATTATTAGACAACTGTATCAAATAACTTAAAGGCCCTTAAAACTGGGCAATGCCAACCTTTTGCTGTAATTCATGATATGGTTGATGAACCTGTCGTAGCGCTTTTCCAACCCGAAGTTCACCTGCACGTACGCCTTTTGATGAATTTGCACCCAAAAGTTGGCCCCACCTGTTAAACAAAGTAGATTTTTTTTATTTCATTATAATCACTAGTATGCATTAAACTAGTGCATTTGAGTTGTATACAAAGAGTGTTCTTTTCATCCTAATTCATGTCTGACTAATTTGTCTCTTCAAATGCATTCGCACATTTGATTAAAATAACTAGATTAGGTTGTCTTACGCTGTGTTCACGTGCTATCGAAAATTTGATAATTCCCGAGTGTGAAGTAGTGATTACGAGCTCTTTGCATTCAAGTGCATATGTGGGTAACACGGGCGTTCATGTGCGATTCTAGGAAATTCATATTTATGATCATTCCTATGGCATGTGAACACAGCATTAGTTGCAGTACAACATAATGACACAAATATAATGACCTCTCACCGCGAAATACATTAAGCCGGAAAAAAGATGCAAATGTGAACGGAATGATCATCATTGATAACAGCTAGTTGCTTTTGCAGGCTAAATGTTTTTGCGTAATGTACTGCTTAACAAATCTCCCCTTACATAACATTAACAATAATAGCTTTAAAAATTAACTAATAATAATTAACTAATAATAATTAAAGTAGTCCATAAGCTTACCTCATTTACAGCGCTGGCCACTGCCAGCTCTTGATGGCTATCATCAACATGGCCTTGTCTTTTTATGCCCTGTTCTCTGCAAAATCTGCAAACACTAATTGCAGAGCATTTTTGCACACCCATCTGGAGTAGGTGCGCAGAAATATTTTCATAATTCATATGATCATTAACCATGTTAATGATCATTTCTGCATGCCCTTCTAAACATGCCATTGTAATCATTTGCCGCATCTTTGCTCCCCCTGCCGGTGACCTTTGCAAATGCTGATGAGAAAAGGTAGCTCCTTGGTTGAAAATAGACCTTTTTACGATTTTCTTCATTCAATTTTTTACATTTTAGTTTTCAGGTGTAAGATTGAGAAACAAAATAGAGAAAAATGTACTATTAGTTTTTTTTAAAAAATAGCTGTCTTAATTTTCCCTATTTTGTCGTGGAAATGATAAATTAAAAAAACGATTCGTTTTTTCGTTTTTTTTATTTGAAAACTGTTGTATTTATATACCGATATGAAGGATTAAAACGTACGACTCAAACCCACAATATCCCTAAGCATCATATGATCAACAGATTTATATTCACCTTTTAGGATGAATGGACGTCGTCTGTAGTTTCGAATCTCTCCTCCCGGTGTCCGGTCTAACTCTGCCGAGTTCGGACCACTTGAAGCTCGAAATAAGGATTTATTCAGGTTCTGATAACTGGTTATTTAGTAATTAATCACTCGGAGTCTGGATTTAAAAGTTTAACGAATCAGCAATGCAATGGTGTCGTTTTATTTAAAAGCAATAACTCATAAGTAAACAGCAAAATTACCAAAACAACAAACGAGAAGTCTTCACCACGGAATGCCGGCCCAGCATATCCGTTCCATCAACCTTTTATAGCCTTGCATGTCATTTGCCTTCATCTCATTCAAGGCTTCTCGCCTCTGTCTCCACCTCCCGCGCAGCCAGGAAATGTAACCTTTCGCCATAGAGACTTTCACAAGGCAGAGTCAAAAGTTCAAACAAAAAAAATCATAACATCTAGATACCAAGCATGCCTATTGCTATTTCAAACTATAGGAAAATTGCAACACCTTACGCTTCATATGTGAATTCGTGAATGCATGTGTTCAAACCACAACATTACACCCCTAACAGGTGTAAACTACACCTTACGCTTCGGTTTTGACTAGACGCTCCATTTTGCACACGTGTTGCAAAATGCATCCCCTAGTTTCCAACCGTTCTTTTACAAAGCAAGCAAAATAACCACATAGCGATCAATATCTGTGCTCTCCAAATATACAGCACATACTCTTAATATAGCATCTTAACACTTATACTTCTGTAATGGGAACTTGGAGTTTCATAGTAACTCCAACATTTGTAAATCAACAGAAAAATCATACAAATTAATTACTTCTCTCATTAACTTCATTATTCTTTTATTTATCGATTCTTGTTTCCTCATTAATTTCAGAATTGTTCTTAGTTTGAAGAAGATCTTTTGGTCCTCCAATTCTTTCCTTGGCCCGCTTGTGACGCTCCGTCTTCTGTTGTTTCTTGTCCGTCTTGCTCTGGTAGCATTGGAGTCCCTGAGCTAGAAGATCGTGAAAATCAATTCCTATTTTGTCTGACCGTTTTTTGCTGCTGATAGAGGATTGATCAGGAAATGGCATATCAGTTAAATCGGTTAATATAACAAAACGGATATGAAATGACCGGAAGATACCCTGATTCCCCGCCTCTACGGAATCTTAACATGTTTATTTTAACTACATTTGATCTCTTTCTCTTCATCAAACATCCAGATTAATGAATGGCTTGACACAAACTGTACCTAGGGCAGAGCCTTTTTGGTCCTTTGGCACACTGCCTGATTTATTATAGCTAACCACCTATCAAAATCTGTGTGGCAAAGCTGTGCGACGCACTGCAGCGCGGGGAGAATGTATTGTAGTGAAGCGCAGACCACTATTAATTTATGTGAACAGTCAGAATTTTAGTTTTAGACAATCCGCTGCATTTTGGACAATGGAGGAACCTAAATAATATGACAGATATGAAAAGAAATGACTTTGTGTAGTTTACCTTCGCAGCACATCTATTATTTTTCTATTCTGAGTTTTATTCATACATTCATTATACAAATTTAGGAAATCACATGTTGTTATCCCACTGGCATATGGGCAGGGATGGACTGGGGGTAAAAAACAGCCCTGGATTTTCTTCCACCACAACTACAAACAGTTGCTAATATCTCACAATATTACAGCAATCCTATCGCATTTATGGCAAATAACATCACCAAACCCATGGTGACCCTGCTGATAAAAACAATAGAAATCATCACAGAAATTCTAATGGTTTCCAATACACGTCATTACAAACATTACAAACCATCAGCTTTTAATCATTAAAACCATTAAATAATGGTGTGTATTGGGACATATTATATTGGGATTTAGTACAATAGCCATGAATATAAGGTGACCAATTACCAGTAGAGACCAACAGGCGCCATTACAGTTTCCATTAAAACCAATACAATTTTCATTATAACCAGTAAAAGCATTACAAATTATATGATGGTTTCTATTTTTTTTTTTTCAACAGAGGACTGAAATAAATGCATTATTGTATAAACTAAAATACCTGAAGTCTACATAAAAAGAGCAGGATGCAAAATGTATATGACAATGAACATAGAATCTGGAAACCTGAAAAAAAAAAGAATTATTCAATTTGAGTATTCACAAGTCTGTGTGTGTGTGTGTGTGTGTGTGTGTTTCATGTACTTTAGAAATGTTGGCGTGTGAGCGGGACTTTTATTTTGGTGTGGCGCTGTGACGTCATAAGTCTGCGCCGCTCTCCTGCATCTGTTGTGATTCGGCTGAAGAAAAGTTTGTTTTTAAACATTTACAGTGTTTACTTCAATGCAGTCCGTTCAGTCTGTTTATTCGTTTTTACAAGCGATGTAAAGTTAATTCATTAATACTGATTGTAATGCTTTATCTAACGATCATATGCAGGTTATTTAGTGCGAGTAAAGCTCATCAGTTTATCATAAACACGAGTTCAGTCATTGACAGTGTGCCGACTACTGAACTAGGGAGCTGATTGAGACAAACCCAGTGATTTAGTTTGGACTGATTTTTCTTTAATTATTCTCATCTTAAACATGACAGTGTGTGGATCTCAGTAGGAGTTTTTCTGAGTGTTTGGACACTATTATAAAGATGGAGTTTATTAAAGAGGAGAGTGAAGATGTGAAGATTGAAGAAACATTCAGAGCCAAACAAGAAGATACTGAGGAACACACAGGTTGGTTTTCATTCTCGTTTGATGATTATTAAAATGCCAAGATTTACAAAAAATGCATTGTATTTTTGAAGCATATCCAAGGGTGTAAAATGCTTGAGAAATTTTATTTTATTACTGTACTCATTAGTTTTGGGGGATTTGTATTTTACTGAAGTACAGTTTAAACAAAGTTCTTGTACTTTTACTTCATTACATTTTTGAAGAAAAAAAAACACTTTCTACTCCTTACAATTTAATTTTACCTTGAAGTGCTTGTTACATTTTATTTTCTACCATGTTACACACATTGAATATGGTGAACGGAAGATCAAAAATGTGTGCTTGACCTGTGAGAACCAATGATGCTTGCGTTCACGAATCTGAGGAAGCATATCGAAGTAGCAAAGTTGCTTTTTTCCAAAAAAAAAAAAAGAATCATTACTTTTGACTGTTTTATATAACCATTAGCTCTCTATGTAGTATGATGATGTAAAGGATGGGTTGTTTTTTGTTGTGTGCGCTCAACGGATGAACGGTGTGGGACTGGAATTTAAGGGGGGATACTTTCAGGGTTGCAATTAATTAAACCAACATCACTATCTCCTGGGAAAGTGAAGGAGTCTATTGCATTGATCTTCAAGATATGTTTGAAGATGGTTGTTGTTAAAAATTGCAGGTGCAGAATTCTGCTTGCCTAATGATTGCGAAACCTCAGAAAAGTCGCTGAGTAATGGTTCACCTTTTTGTAAATGAAACAAGTGCACCCAACTGGGAGGGGGATCGAGTCTGGCCAACTTGCTCTCTCTCTCACTTGGTGGGTT
>JAFVLL020037957.1:0-13041 GCA_021397915.2 Tor tambroides
TTAGGTGGAATTAATCGCGATTAATCGCGATTAATTTTAGAAAAATGTGCGATTAATTAGTTAATTTTTTTTAATCGATTGACAGCACTAGTTAATATTTTTTTAACGCAAATTAATCGTTTGATAAGGTTTGACCCCAACTTCTAGCCGTCATCGCAGCGTGGAAGGTAATCTATCATTGTCTGCGTCCCAATGTGCATACTATCCATCCTAAATTTTGTGTGATATTAGTAATTTTCAATGCTATTTAGGGCAGAGAGGGTGGATAGTATGCACATTGGGACACAGGGATTGTGTGATTATGAGGCGCCGGGCTGGACAAAAGTGAAGCGAACGTGGAGAGAGAGAGCGAGTGTATCCGAGAGAGAGAGAGAGAGAGAGAGAGAGAGAGAGAGAGAGAGAGCGACAGTGCGCGAGAGATATGTATACTCATATGTGATAAGGGTACAGCGAACCAGTGTTGCCAGGGTTGCGGTTTTCCCGCACAATTGGGCTATTTTGAAAATAAAGTTGTGGGAAAAATTACAGAGCCGTGGGTTGCAGTTTTTTGGGCTACTTTTATAATGTACCGCGGCTGCCCAAAGTGTATATATACACACGTGATCGCAAAAGGAATTTATTACAAACACTCGATGGTGGTTTAAAGTCAGTTTTGAGTAAAAGTGTACTATTAATCTCATCAATTATGTAGCATGATGCTAACGTTAGCTCTAATGCACCCACAGAACAGGTCCAATTCTTCTTCATAATGCATTTTGTCATAATACTTCATGTAAGGTCGCAAGAAAATGGTTTGTTGTATTTATTTAGAAATACTTTTGATAATAGTTGGGTAAATGTATACTGGGATTGAAGCAATATGGCTTGGTAAACGTTTTATTGCCAGTATAAAGGCTGATAATGGCTGAATAAAAACAAAAGAATAAGGATTATGTCTCATACCTGGCAGAGGTGTGAAAGGTTCTGTTTTCTTAAAATAGTTTGTCATGCATTTCTTTATTTCAACACATTTACAGGTAAATCCTAGTATTTTAAATTTGCGATAAATCGCGATTAATCACAATCCATGACTCACATCCAAAATAAAAGTTTTTGCATACATAATATATGTGTGTGTATTGTGTAAATTTATTGTGTATATATAAATACACACACATGCATGTACAGGTATATATTTAAGAAAAATATGTTATGTTTATATATTAAATATATTTATATCTAATATAAATTATATGAATATAAATTTATACATGTAAATACAAGTACATATTTTCAAAATATACACTGTATGTGTGTATGTATGTATATATATATATATATATATATATATGCATGCAATATTGTATAGATGGTGTATATATCTGATCACAATTCTTAAATTACTCATTAAAACAATGAGCTGAATGTTTTGAAAATTCAAATAAACACAATTTTCCCTTTATGTAAGGTTGATGATTCCAGCGTGGCTCTAAAAACTAATTACACCCAGAACGGCCTTCTCATCAGACTGCATAATGGAAAATGTATTCACTGGTTCCTTCCATTTGTCTAAAAGTTTAAGGACTTTAATTTGCTGCTTTAACTAAAATAGTTGCACAGGTCTAACAGGATGATTGGAGGCCTGTAGACCACACAAGGACATTTATTAAACAAATAGCCCTGCGCCGCGGTGGAGCAGGCGAAACCAACACATCTAACTCCATAATCTAATTGCCTTCCCGCTCGCCACCAAAACAGCATATTACCAGCGACGAGAGCATTGATCAGGTGGAGGAAGTTATTGCGCGGCGGTCCGGCGGGAGCCGTGAGTGGAGGAGCATCGTGCATATTTCATGATGATGTGAGAACTACAGAAACAAGAACTTCCTGACAGAAACTTCTGCAGGAGATCCACACTGACTTCAGGCTGAAATGAAGAACAGCAGAGCTGCGCTGCTCTACCATTCATCTAATGAACCCATCCATCGCAACACAGAGCATTTCTGGAGAGAAAGACAGGACTGCTTATGTAACGTGGTTTGGATCCACGTGTCCATCAAAACGCGCAGGTGGGTAACGGTAATGGAAGTGAGGCGTCCATGATGAGCGAGAGGATTGTAGAAACTCTTGCTCTCATACTGCGTTTGAGCATCTGCGAGTACACGGATCTGTCTTTATTTGGCTCTAGCTCACAACTTTCAAAACTGTTTTATGGAGTTTTTGTCTACTGAAAGTTATCTGGTAAGATGATCTGTCAGCAGAACGTGATCATTTTCATTCCTGTCACAGATGACATGTCAATAAATATCAAATGCAAAAAACTGAATTATATATAAAGATTTTTTTGAGAAGCAAAACTGCACAACATATTAAGATATAGTTTTCAGATAATACGTGTTCAATTTATTTATTTATTTATTTCCTACTGGTGGATTGTTTTCTTTCTTCTTGTTTTAACCATAAATCTCAACAAATAGTTTATTTTAATGATGTTTTAAAGGACAGGGTGGCAGCATTACAGTTTTACACTAAATATTACTAATAAACTTATTAGTAATATTATTAGTAATATTAGTAATATAAACACATGCATCATTTTTAAGTGTATTAGTAAATACTAAATATTTCTAAATATTTAGATTTAAATATTTATATATGCATAATAAAAATCTTTTTTTTTTATTAGTAACATTTATCATTCTTAGTCATATCATTATTTATCATTATAAGTAATAAAGTTTTTTATGTTTATTAGTGTAAAACTAAAAACTACTAATAAACCTAAAAAATGTTATTCGTTAATTTGTTTGTTTGTTTATTAATATTATACAATACTGTTTATTTTAATGAAGTTTTAAAGCTTTGCAATTGTTTGTAATGCAAAATATATATAAAATGTTTTTTGAAGGAACTCTCTATGGATATTATATTATATTATATTAAATAATTCTTTCAAAGTATTTAGGGTGGCAGCATTCAAGTATCACTCTAAATATTATTAATAAGCTATATTTATTTAAATGAATGTTTTAGCATGTAAATAAACATTTTATTACACAAATTAAGATTTGCAAATTTTTAAAGATTTTTTAGATTTTTTTTTAACCTGAAGATTTATACACACTAGTCTTCTCTGAAGCTACAAAAGTGTTACAGAAGTGATTTAGCAGAACATGGTGATATGAGCTCGTGTTGTGGGTGATGTGAAACACACTAAAAAAACAAAACAAACAAACAAAAAACATCAAATATATCATTTTGTCATGCTTAACTGCAAATTGTTGGAAAATGTAACTACACTGCTGAGCTGCAGTTACGTTACTGAAAAATCACTACTTTAGTTAGTTACTAGCACTGCTCTGCAATGTTTGAGCTCCCGCTGCCTGTGACTTCACCTGTCCCCTCTGATCAGCTCCAGCCAAAGGCTCCTGCCGAGGTCAGGATGAAGGGACAGAGCTGCGGGCGACAGTCCTGCCAGGCTCCCGCTGGAGGAAGTGCTGCTGCAGGAGACACGGACATTTTTATTGGAGCTGTCAGAGCGTGAACAAACAGGCCTGGTCAGAACAGACCGAGCATGACAGCCACCGGCCCTGAAACATGACAACCTGAGATCTAGATGACGTGAACGTCCAAAATGAACACTCATCAGGGCTGGTTTATTAAGAAATACCACAGCTGAAGAGTAAGAAAAACCTTGCTGATGTAAGTGATGAGAAATCGCAGCTCGCAGGCCTTCAGACGTTTACCTCACTGAAACATTTACCATCATCCGAGATGATTAAAGTGTTGTTTTCCACCAGAACTTCATGTGGTGACACAAATGTGGAATATTCCTGACATTAAGCCACCAAAACCAAAATCACGAAGGGTTTTTGTGACAGCTTCACAGAGACAAAGAGACTTGTATATGCACCGCTTGTCAGAAATACGCAAAAAAAATAAAATAAATAAAATAATAATCTAAAAGACACAAAAGTGTATAATTTCTGAAAACTAAAATTTCACAATTTAGTCATCATTTTCATATATATATACACACACACACATACATATATATATATATATATATATATATATATACACACACACATATATACACATACATACATATATATATATATATATATATATTACACACATACATACATATACATATATATATATACATATATATATACATATATATATATATATATATAATTATACACAAAAAGAGTATGTGTGTGTGTGTGTGTGTGTGTGCGTGTGTATATATATTGGTGTTGGGGTTGGTTGGGAGGCATCCCCCTCGGTCCTTTCGCCGCAGGGCCCCTCAAAACGCGGGGCCCGGTGCGACCGCACCAGTTGCACCGCCCAAAGGATGGCCCTGTATATATATATACTCTGTGTGTATATATTTTATATAAAAATATTATAATTATTTACATATTATTATTACTTTTTTGTGTAGTGAACAATGTCATCATCAGTCTTTTTGAACAATTCATCAAGAAGAATCTATTCATATATATAAGCACATTGTGTAATTAATTAGATGAAAGATTTTAATCGATTTAATTTTTAAAATAATTCTTCGTAAGATAAATGTATTTATTTTATTATTTCTATTATAGAATTTAATTATATACGTTAAATAATATAAATGTTTATAATAATTTAATATAATTTAAAATAATTCAATTTAATATGGACAATTAAATAATGATTGAAGAATAAATAAACAAATAAACAAACAAACAAATTAATTCATACTGTAAATGGAGCCCCTTTTAGGGCAAAAGTATCATACTTTAACACTAAATACCACTAATACACTATATAACGGTGCTAAACTCATAGGTTACAAACAACAGCATTCAACTAATATTAAATTACACAACAAACAAAATACAATGATTAAAAGCTTGTTTTACTTCTAAAACTTCTTGTGCGATATCACTGACATTAAGCCACCAAACAAAACAACTACTATACAATTTAAAGCCAGCCATCATTTTCAGCTAGATTAAAGCTCGCTTTGGCGCCTGAATGATTAATATTAGCAGTTAATTTCACACCAACACAAGTGTAGAACTTTACAGCGAACCAGTTGGCATGAGTGACGAGTCGCAAGTCATCTCGATTTACCGCGACTGAAAAATGAGCCCTGGGGGTGTGAACGGCCCCGTGCCGCTCATGCATACGTGTGTGTGTGTGTGTGTGTGTGTGTGTGAGCGCAGCTTAATCTAGCATTATGATCAAAGCCCCTCCTTTGTGCTTCTGTTGTAAGAGGCTCTCATGGGAATTGGAAGATTAATGTTGACATCAATCAGTCAGTTTAAAGGAATCTCTTCATCAGGTCTGAACTAAGCTGCGCTGCTACGGCACATGACGACTCCTCGGAGAACAAAGTGAATGTCATTGAATCTGGGGAGGTTTTGGGAAGTGTGAATCCAAAAACACTAGCCAGGCAGGTTCTCATGCAGGCGGCGTCCTGTCAGCGTATCCCAGGTATCATCTTGGTGTTGTTTCTGTTCCCGTCAGAAATCGCATTCGGGTTTTCGCTCTCGTGTCGCACATTTCACACCCTGCTCTTCAGCGGCACACACTGGTCATCAATCACAGCGAGGCTCCGCCCCTGACAGCCGGCCAGCAGCCAATCACGAGCGGCGGTCACTCGTCAAGCCTGCTCGTCTGGTGACATGTTCATTTTGATCAAGTCACTGCCGTGGCTGCAGCCAAACCTCTCACTGGAAAGTGAAGGCGACGAGAGACGTGCTGAACAAACCTGAGCAGAGTTCACTGAACACACACCGCCGTGATCAGAGCCACTCCAGGATTCAACAGAGAGAGAACTCACAACAAAATTACAACTATTCAAATCATTTTACTTAACTGATATAAAAATCAAATACAATATAAATATAGAAATATAAATATTTGATGTAAAAAAAAAAATAATTAAAAAAAAAACTTAAAAATGATGCCTTGGCATCTAACTGAAATGAAGCTGAAGTGCTAAAATTACTAAAATAAACAAATTAAAGTTAAATATAAATTCAAAAATAAACAAGTAATGAAAATTTAAAAAGTACATAAAATTAATTCAATTCAAACAAAAATCTAAATTTTCAGTTTTCAAAAAAACTGAAAAAAGTCAAGCTAATTTAAAATATTAATAAATAATACAAAATGAAAAAGGGTATTTAAATAACACTGTTCCAGAAATACATTCCAAAAATACTGTAAACTTTTATGATAGTGATTCTTGAGTCTGAACCTGTGTGAATCAGACTGCAAACAAATGACTCTTTTGAATAGGTTCTTCTTGATGATTTGATCAAAATGACTGATCTGAAAAAATTATAATAATATGTAAATAATTATATTATTTTTTACAACCCCAAATCCAGAGAAGTTGGGACATTTTGTAAAATGCAATAAAATCAAGAATCTGTGATTCTTTTCATTCTCTTTAACTTTTATTTAATTGACAAAAGTACAAAGAAAAGATTTCCAAAGTTTTCACTGACCAACGTAAATGTATTTTGTAAATATGAACAAATTTTGTTTTTGATGGTTGCAACAGACTCCAAAAAAGTTGGGACAGAGGCATGTTTAACACTGTGTCACATCAACGGTCCTTTTAATTACAACGTTTAATTGTTTAGGAATCAAGGATACTAATTGTTATGCAAGCTAAATTTTTGTCCAAAAGTTCTGCAAGCTAAATTTTTGTCCAATCTCGCTTGATACAAGGCTTCAGAAGCTCAGCAGTCTGTGATTGTTGTTGTCTCATTCTCCTTTTTATGATGAGCCATACATTTTCAATAGGAGACAGATCTGCTGGCCAGTCTAGCACATTCACACACATGCAGAAGGAGAGCTGGCATTGTCTTGATATAATAACCATGGACTTCCCGTGAAAGACTTCTTGATGGCAGTATATGTCTCTGTACAATTCCAGTATATGCCTCCATCTCAATAGTACCTTCGCACATAAGCCAGTCACCCATGTTGTTTGCTCTGCTGCAACCCCATACCATGACAGATGTTTGCTTTTGCTTCTGTTGCTGATGAAAGTGTGGATGGTCCCTTTGGTCTGTGGGACTGAGAACTCGCCATCCATTTTTCCCAGAAACAAGTTGAAATGCGTTCTCATCTGAGTATAGCACACATTTCCACTGTCTTTTCATATCTGAGATGAGCTCTGGCCCAGAAAACCCAGCAGCATCGCTGCATAGAATTGATGTATAGCTTTCTCCTCGAGTAACAGAGATTCAAGTTGCATTTCTTGATGCAGCAGCAGACAGTGGTAAATGACAGTGGTTTTCTGAAGTACTCCTGAGCCCATGTGGCTATATTTAACACTGCAGCATGACGGTTTCTTATGCAATGTCATCTGGGGGCTCAAGAGTCAAGCACATTCAACTGAGGTTTCCTGCTTTGCCCAACATATACTGTGATTACTCTGGATTCCCTGAATCTTTTCACAATATTGTTTATGGTACTTGGTGAATGACCTAAAGTCTTTGCAATTCTGCATTGCGAAATGTTATTTTTGTTTTGTTTGACACTTCTCTCGTGAAATTTGGCACAAAGTGATGAGCCATAATCCAGCTTTGCTTGTAAAGACTGAGATGCTCCTTTTATACCCAAACATGACACCTTGACCTATTACCAGTTCACCTGCTTACTGTGAACTGTTTCAAAACAGTTTAACGTGGATATTCTACAACCTTTTCACTTTTATTTTGCCTCTGTCCCAACTTTTGGAATGTGTTACAACCATCAAAAACAACATTTGTTCATATTTACAAAATACATTTATGTTGGTCAGTGAAAACTTTGGAAACCTTTTCTTTTACTTTTGTCAATTAAATAAAAGATAGAGAGTAAACAAATCACAGATTCTTGATTTTATTGCATTTTACAAAATGTCCGAACTTCTCTGGAATTGGGGTTGTATATAAAATATATATACACACACAAAGTGTATGTATAAATATAAATATATATATAAATATAATATATATATATATATATATATATATATATATGTTCTAATTATTTTTATTTTATATAGAATATATTTTTTATTTAAAAAATTCTTTTACTTTTTCAAATTACAAATATCTAAACAACTTAAAAATGTCACAAAATAAACACTTTCTTGAGACGTGATGCTAAACACACAACCAACCAACCAATCAGTCAGTGGGGTAAAAGAATACATTATCTGAAATCATATCTAAATACCCATGCTATTTTAATTCTTAATATATATGTTTTATTGATAGCTAAGCTATTGTTTTACTGCAAAAAGATGAAGTACTTAGACGATGATTTCTTGAATGAATATACGAATGATTCATAAGAACAACTGGTCAGTATTTATGAGTATCAGTTTCGGACAATAGGTTCACTCACTTCATTTAAAAGAATCAGTTCAAAAGAGTCACTGGTTCATGAATCAGACTACACTGGTCATGTGTTAAAGGGGACCTATTACGTCCCTTTTTACAAGATGTAAAATAAGTCTCTGATGTCCCCAGAGCGTATATGTGAAATTTTAGCTCAATATACCCCACAGATAAATTTTTACAGCTTGTTAAAATTGCCACTTTTAGGGTATGAGTCAAAACGCGCTGTTTTGAGCATGCCATGTTGCTTTAAATGCGAGTGAGCTGTTGCTCCCGGAGAAGAGGGCGGAGCTTCAAGAGCTCAAGCTCTGCATTAGCAGTGCTAGCCTTTGCAAATAAACATTTCACAGGGCTCTCAAGTCTCACGCATTGGGCGTGAGACACACGCATTTCAACCCGTTCACACGCTCACACGCCACACCTTGTATTTCTCACGCTGAGAAGGGATAACTTGTCCCGCTAAATATACAATTAATAGATGAGGGAATACGGAGGTAAATTCTCTGCGGAGTTCATAGCTCTCTCGACTCTCGAATTATACAGAGTTAAATGCCGCCTACCAGCCAATCAGAAATTAGGATGTGGTGTTTCCGTTTAAATTACGCGATTCTGCCGCGAGCGCGTTCGTTACTAAGCAACATGGATGCGCGCGCACATGGAGTGTGAGTTGGAAGAGAAAGATCCGATGAATGCTGTAGGTAACCCCTTCATTTTTTTTTTTTTTTTTCGATTTTAAGATTCCTGGACGAAATCACTTGCTTGTGAAAAGACAGTGAGAGCTGATATGTCTCTCTCGCTCTCTCTCTCTCTCTCTCTCTCTCTCTCTCTCTCTCACACACACACACACACACACACAGAGCTTGACATACATGCTCAGGACAAGTTCTGTAATCCTACTGTATATGTGTACGGTATGTACATTGAGTACTGCTCTTCAGTTGGCTCGTTTGGGGCAAAATTTCTTTTTAATTTTGATACATTTGTATTTTTAAATATATAAATCTTTTTATTTTATTAGAATGAATTTGTCTTTCATCAGATTTACCAGATGTTATAACTTCTATTTGTGCTGGTCAATTATGAACAATACGTAAAATTGAACTGCTAGCAAAAACTTGGGTGCTGCAAATATTTGAGTTGCTCCTCCCCTTTTACTTGCTCCTCCCCTTTGCGTGGCCCCTCCCCTAATCTCACTCCAAACATTCGCTATAACTTGAGAGCCCTGATTTCACTATTAATACAAGCCTGTTATCTTTACAGAAAACTACTCGGTTTCAAAGTCAGTCATCTGATTATACTGTGCATAATAAATTTGGGTTTATGAATTACACAGACGGGGAGCACAGCGCGATAAAAATAACAACATAGCTGGTCTCATGCTATCACAAACTTTATAAGTCCCACTTCTGATTATGAGCTCGACAACTTCAAGAGATCGACTCACATTGCTTTCATATGCAACATTTAACTAACGTTACAACATTCCTATTCACGATCATTCTGGCAGCACTTGAAGGCAGCATCAGTGAAAACACACAAGAGACAATGATAGCTTTAGCAATTAGCCTTACAGAGTGCCAAGCAGCTCTTTCAGAAAGGCAATTTGGAAAACAAACGCATGATACTTACTTTGTCTGGAGCTGACGTTCGTGCACGAAGCGTTGGTATTAATTCCTAAACATTTAGGGGATGTTACCGTTTTTTCCGGGATATTTCCTTCGAAAATGAAATTTAACCACAGTGTCAGATGAGGGGAGATTATGGCGACTCCTGTGTTCATTAGTGCATCCCAAAACACAACACTTGTAAAGCCTCTTTGGCTCTGACATTGTATATATCTCCAGTAATTGCGGACCGCAGCTTCTCACTCAGGGCTGTGTTTATGCTAATAGAGCAGAGAGCGTCACAAATGTGCAGGACTTTTGCCCCTCAGTGACGCGCAGAGAGGGAGAATCTGAAACAGCTTGTTTGGAGAGACAGTTCATGATTTATTGGTTTTATTAAATAATGAGTTGGTGGATTTTTAACATTATAGGTTGTTTTCACACACTGCGGCCACACAACTGTGTTCAAACAGCTTATAAAAGTGATTTTTGTATAATAGGTCCCCTTTAAAGAAAATAGTACTGCAATAAAAAAAAAGGATGGCAACATTTCATAAATTTTGTTGAGCATACTAAGGTTTCGACCAAATGACTAAAACAATCAACACAATCGTTAGGCGGAATCAGAATCGGAAGCAGATTTCTTAGCATTGCTGCTGATAGAGCTGAGTTCCTGCAGTGATGCTGTGTCTTGGCAAACGCGGGCTGATGTAACGGCCGTGTAAAGCATTGTGCAGGAACCCAAAAGCACGGATGAAAGCAGAATTTGGAAAGCCGGATGAGGCGGGAGAGAAAGCGGCCCTCCCTCGCTTCTCCACACAATGCAGCCAACTTCCTGTTCCCCCACAGGAAGTGAGCTGGAACCGAAACCCCCCCGGGGAACAGCAGCTGTGACTGCAGCCATCAGCGCCGGTCCATTCAGCGGCTCGCGGCTGTTTTCATTATACAAACACATGTACACTTACACACAAACGCACTCATCCCTGGAAAACACACACACCCACACTGCAGGCTAATAAAACACGACAGCTTTGATGAATTTATGAAGCTGCGTTTGCACTAAGACCCAACAGACGCTGCTTACCCTGCTGAAAAATGACAGGATCTCAAGCACAAATTTTAAAGCTAAACTTCTCACAAGATTTACTTTGTAGAAGTGAAATCCACTGGACGATTTGTTTACAGATTAATTGGACACAAACTGATGCTGTCATCACATTCGCCTGGAACATATGAGTTTGGAAGTGGTAAATACGATGGAAATGCAATTGACTTCCCTTTTCTTTCACATCACGATAACGCTTTTTAGCACTAGGGCTAGAAAATGAAATGCAAAAGATTAACTTTATATAACACGTCTTAAAGTCATGCTGGAATGATAGTATTTATCCACTGTTATGAATGGTTAAAATGTAATGATTATTTGTGAGAAACTTTGAATATATATGTAATATAATAATATGATATAAATATTTTTAATAATAATAAAATATTTGTTTTAATAAAGCCTATTTTATTTTTTGTTTTTATATTTTGAATATTTAGTTATTTATATTTATATAAATGTATATAAAATATATATGAAAAATACAAATATATAAATTGCATATAAATATATATTATAAAACATTAAAAAATAAAATAAACTGATAAAATAAAATAAAAAAATAAAGTAAACTGTGTAATTTAGTATGTATTCAATCTGCATACTGTTAATGAACAATAGGCCTACCAAGACACTGTGACAGAAAATACTTGTCATCCAGTCAGTGTATGAGAGCAACAGGCTTTGCATGACAAAAATACATTACCCATCATTCTCAAAATACACAAAGCAACTGAAAACAGAACAAAAAATACGAAAAAGCATTTATTTTATTCCAGATGAATTACAGTACTCAGATAAAGTAGGATCGTCTCAAGAGGACATAAAGGAGGTACTATTATCATACAATTCTCACAATGCTACAGAAAAATGAAAAATTATTTACAGTATTTTCAAGCAAGCTTTATAGCTATTCTTCATTGACTGGATAATGTGCACAAATGACAAAATCAACATTCACCCAAGTCAATACCAATTTGTTTACAACACAATTATTCGTATTAACACACCCTCAAATCAGAACGTCAGGACTAAATCAAATGTCCTTCATCTCTGATCACTCTGACATGACTTGGACAGTGAATACACAAGAAAACGCTGCCATTAAGTTGCACTATTATCTCTCTTCTTCAGTACCTCCATCCACACCTCAAACCCCTGCATTGAGCTCCTGACAAAGAAACGCCAGGGCCGCATCTGCCGAGCTCGATCCGAATCTCCAGGCTACAGAATACCAGCGAGAGGTGCTTTGAAGCGTTTTAATGACAGCCTCCCGTCTCCATAATTCACAGAGAAACAGTGACAGCCAGTCCGCTCAGAAAGCTATATTACACATCTGATAGTCCGACTGAAGCACACACCTGTCACCCAGAGGCAAGGCCCAGCGCCGCGTCATGTGAATTAGATGCTGTTATACTGATCTTCATCCTCATGGCTCTCTGACGGATCAGGGGCGTCTTTGAAGACGAGATCTCCCAGAGAGAGCTGAGAAAACTTGTGCTGCATCTATTGTACTTGTTCTCAAGCTCACAATGCATTCAGATTCGAACAGATGCTGCACTCGTCCTTGAGCGCGAGTAAAACTGATGTAGCGCACTGTGAAATAAACACTCCACAAGTGATTTCTCAGATGCATGTGTTCGAGAAACAATCCTCACGACTCAGGTCAGGTAAACCGCGGCTCTATGAATAACAACAGCTGCTTTCCGTCTCTGCAGCGCCGCTGTGAAACGAGGGGAATGAGAGGAAACTAATCTCATCCCCGCACCGGGCACGGCTCACGGCAGTCGGGTCTCCTGCGGGCGATGCCAATTCCACACCCTGCCAGGACGCATCAGACTGCAAGTCATGCCGGCGAGGAGAGGAGAGGAGAGGAGAGGAGAGGCAGAGACAGCGGCGAGGCGAGGCGAGGCGAGGCGAGGCGAGGAGAGGAGAGGAGAGGAGAGGAGAG
>JAFVLL020037958.1:0-36145 GCA_021397915.2 Tor tambroides
TCTACTGAAGAAAAAAAGACACCTACATCTTGGATGCCCTTGGGGTAAGCTGATAGATATCAAATTTTAATTTCAAAGTGAACTATCCTTTTAAAGAGTTTCAGTCAACTAATATTTGTTTATCTTGTGAGATGCTTGCAGAAATGATATGACATCACCAGCGGAGAGAGCAATATTCGGTCTGGTTTTCACCTCGGAGGACTGATCACATATCACTAAAATAAAACCCATTCAGTGAATGTCATGCAGACAAGGTCAAAGCTTTCTTATCCTTTGTTCTACTCAGTTTAACGGCACAGAGCATGGTTAAAGACCATGCAGACTGTAACTTTCGCAGTTCTACTCTTATAGGGTTTAATGCACACAGGTGTTTCCAATAAATGCAGCTTTGGCTTCCAAATGCAACTGCAGAATAAACATCAGTCTCAGCAATGTTGTGCACATACTCCAGTCCAGCTCAGGCGTTCCTCCCCCAACAGGACAGGCTAATCCCTCTCATAGACTCAGTGGGTGAACGCTCGTGGTCAAAAAAGCCAAAGAAACCGTAATCCAGGGGTTTGAAATGCTAGGCCAGATAATAATGCTAGAGTACATAGTTTAACACACATAGTTTACACCGCCCACATCACCTGATCATGGTACTTCATGGTAATAAAGCCATTATGAATAATGAGATGAAGTGTAAGCGGATCATTACAGTAAAAATGTAAATCTTTTTCTGCTAATCAGGAAGTGCAATATAGGTAGATTTACAAAAGAGCAAATATGGGTTGACAGACTGTTTAGTAGGGAGACATTTGGTCAATTTGGGATTCATTCCTTTGTTTTCAAATAGTTCAATGAATTTCAAATATGTATTACATGTTAATAAAAGCTTGTTTACATCCCAGAATTGCTATAATTACATAGTATTAGCTTATATCACATAGGTTATATGTCAGTATGGCTCTTTTCTTCTCAGTATCTGCCAATAAAAAACTCTATTGATTATCTATGTCTGTTTAGTGGGTCTATGTGGAAATCTGATGCTCACTTTTCCTCATGAATTTGACCTTAAACAGTCTTTGGGGGTCTTATTTATCAGTTGGTTTGAAAATCTGAGAGAACTTTAGTTCACAGGGCCCTCATTTCTTCAGTTCACATCACAAAACTGGTTTTACTATTAAATATTTAAAGAAATGTATAGTATGTAAAACAGTAGGCCTATAGCATACATAATATACCATCAAATGGGCTTTGCTACTTATTCATACTTGCAAAGGGTGGAACTGTCCAATTTTTGGCATCCTCACTTGGATTTGATGTCTCATTACAGCCTGGCAATCAAATACACAACCAATTATTCATGATTAGAGGAAACGAAAGTAAAAGTCTGGAAATCAATCACTGAAAACCCCATATTGATTGACCACTACGCTGTCTGGAGGACCTGCCTGTATGTCTATGGTGGCTCTGCTAATAATCCCTGAGAAAAAGCATTATGGTTACATTTTATTTTAAGGTGTCCTCATTACAGTTTAATTACACAAATAAGTACTGAGTAACATTAATTAACAACATACACTAACTACAGGGTTAGGATTAGTTGCGTGTAATTATGCATAATTTACTGTTGTCTCTATAGTAAGTAGCTACATGTAACAATGACGCTAAAATATCGTGTCACCAGCATTACTGTAGCAAACTAATCTTCAAAAACAAAAACTGCACACTCTTCAAACCAAAACGTTGATATTTAGGCTACAAAGTGAACTGACATCTTTCCTTGTGTCTCCTTTGTTGTTTACTATTAGCAGTATGTCTTATGTAGGACTAAAGAAGTGTTTTATGACTTATATAATGTTTAATATGTTTATAGAATCTATATCATGTGGTCTGGGCCTATATGATAGGAACTGGCACTTATAGAGGTCTATGAAATGTAAGCAAAACATCATTTAGCAAGCGAAATGTCAACTGCCTCATCTTAAATGCAGCGACCTCGAAATATCCATACAAATCGGCAGCCGGCTGAACCGGTGTTAGTCGACCATCGTTTAATAACCGATAAATCAGATTGTTTAGCTACTAACTAGCTTAAAATTCGACACAATGTGTCCTTGTCCAAGAATGCAACATTTTGCACCCATCACATGAGGCTGCGATGGCACTATCAGGCAGATTGCGGCCCGTTCTTCTGGCACGACCATCTGAGCTGTTATTCCTTGTCGTCTGCAAACAATGTATCATATTAAACGGGCTGTAGGCTGCTACAGATCCCCGCTCACTACTATACGCCCTAAATGATTCAGCACTCCTCCGTCAGTCACAATGCACATTTACCTCTCGGGCTCTGGTCCTGCAGGTACGGCGGAGCGGTGGGCGTGACATTCCCCGAGTTCGGTGCTGACAACAGCGGGGATCGTTCATCCATACCATCGGAGGCCATTATATCAGTAGGTCAGCACGGAAAAGCAGCAGCAGCGGCGAATGGTGGTGGGCTCCGTCCGTTGGTCTGGAGAGGGGCACTGAGACTGAGCTCCGGGCAGGGCAGTGGAAAGGCGGAGTCAAAGACGTAAGCGGGAGAATGAGAAATCACTGCTGGACCGGATGGGATCTCCCTCCCTTCTGCAGACACTGTTGCCTGCTAGTCTTTCCCGATCGAGTCTATTAATTTGAACTTGTAAAGGTGTATTTGCTCATCACGGAGAAGATGTTTATGTTCTGTCCTGAAGCCCACTACTTCATAGGTCATAGTGGACGATAGTGCCAGAAGGAAAATTATTTGTTCAGAATTTACAGAGCCTGGGGCCAGCTGTATAAACATAGCCACTATGTTAAGACTGTGTCTTAAGAACTAGTTTGACCAACTAGCAGTTAACCAAGTGATAATCAGTCTAACTTTTCAGAATCAAATTAGACCAATCTACCATTTTATGTAACTGACTTTACAAATTTGTGACCAGTCTCGAAGAAACATACCCCCGGTTTCACAAACAAGGCTTAAACCTAGTCCTAGACTAAAATGTAAATCTGAGCTGTTTCAGCTGAAAGAAACTTGCACTGACTGATCTTAAAACAAATCAGTGCCTTTGTTTTGTCTTTAGATGCACACCAGTAATGTTTTTTCTAAGGCACAATTATAAAAATTACTTAAATGTCATAACTGAACAATGGCCTAATCCTGGCCTAATGGCCTTAGTCTAAGCCCTGTCTGTGAAACCGGTCCATTAAATGAATGAATGAATGAATGAATGAATGGATGGATGAATGAATGAATTTTAAGACTAGTCTAAGTAGTTTATGCAACTGACACCCGATTCTATAATTCTGTAATTCTCCAATTCTTATAGTTTAATATTTAATTCCATATATCCAAACACAAAACTAAAAGAACTAAACTGAACACCTATAGGTCACTAAAGTGTCTGAAAAGTATTATAAGAAAAAAGAAAAAAAGATCAGAACATAATTAAATGAAACATCAAAGTTGATTAATATTCCCAAATAAATAAATAATTAAATTGATATACTTGTTTTAACTTTGTCATGTTCTATTTTTAATGTCATTTTTAGCATTCTTTGCCAATAATTTGATTTCATCCTAACAACTTCCCAACTTCATCCTTTAATTTTATATATATATATATATATATATATATATATATATATATATATATATATATATATATATATATCATTTTAAGACAAATTACATGCTATGTTACCTATATTTTCAAAATTTTTATATAAAGGTATTAAAACCTGTACCTGCCCATGTATGATGTGTTTCCCATACATTAGGGGACTTCAACCTTGTTTAGGCAAAGGACATTGTGTTAGACACACACACACACACACACACACACATGAAATGACTGCATTCTGCATTCAGGCATGTCCTATGATAATGTCTACATGCATGCTATAAGTGCATTTACATACGTTATTATAGTTTTGTTCATTTGCAAAGCAATTATTTGCAAAGTTTTTTTTTTCATTGCAAGCATTAAAGACCAGAGTCATATTTGTTTTACATTACTAGCCTACATGTTTTATTTAATTTTAACGGGAAGAATCAATTAAACATAGCTAGGCCTACTCTTTTGCTTTGTTGGAAATAAACTTATTGTTTATCGCATTTCTTTTCACAGGCCTGTCCTACAATCCATCCAAGGCGAAGGATTTGTTCATTAATTTTTATTACATTAGTCGTCGTTCGTCCAGTGGGCCTTGCTGACTAACTGAAAGATGTGGGTTACAGTCTGATGGCGTATTAATAATTCATATTCATGAGCTTTGGCCTTCGCTGTAGTATTTTGTGTCCAGTCTAGAAACGGCGTACTGCGCATGTCAGTGCAAAAGATAAACGACAACTACATGAACACCGAAGCGCTCATTTACATTGATTCATTCAGGTAAGGAAAGAATCGTTTACGTAGATATTCATATTTGGTATGAGGCAAACCCATTTTAATCGAAGGCGTTGCATTTATGAACTGGTTCCGAGCAAAAAAGCCTGCTACGTCTTTACCTCAGCTTTGTTTTTAGCCAACCGGTTATTAGCGATGCTCGCGTACGAACTCGTGTGTCCAGGCCTACAAATGGCCTTCTATTATTTTCTTTACTTCGCACTTTCTTCTTAAACATAAACACGAGACATGACTTTAGGTCCATCAGCTGTCACAAATCCCAAACGTGATGACGGCTGTTATTTTGGATACCGTGTTTATTTTCTTCTTTAGTTATATTGTCTCAGCCATGTATTCTATATAAGATACAGTTATCCGTGTAACGGTATGAAGTGTTGCTAGGTACATCTTTTTCCCCCCCCTAAGGAATCTCAGCTGAGATCGTGACTTTGTCTCCTCTGCACTCTGTATTGAAGATTCTATTTTATTCAGTTCTTCGTTAAAGGCCCTGTTTGATTTAAATGTTCAGTCCAATTTGATTCTCTATTAAATGTTTTAAATTAAGATTCTATTCTATTTATTTCTCTGTTAAATAATCTATTCTGTTTCTGTATGAAAATTTTACTCTGTTCGATAACTTGTTGAAGGTTCTTTTTTGATTCTATCCAGTTCTCCGTTGAAGTTCTGTTGTATTCGATTCTGTGCTAAAGATTCTATTGTTATAGGTTCTCTTTTAAATATTCTATTTTAGGTTCAGTTTAAGATTCTATTTATTTCTCTGTTCTAATTGTATTTTAAAGATTTTATTCTCTTTGATTGTTTATTAAAGGTTCTG
Source organism: Tor tambroides (assembly GCA_021397915.2). NCBI lineage: Eukaryota > Metazoa > Chordata > Actinopteri > Cypriniformes > Cyprinidae > Tor > Tor tambroides. The sequence continues at coordinate 5,227 of JAFVLL020037958.1, forward strand.
TTTTATTCTGTTTAGCTTAGTTCTCCGTTAAAGCTTTGTTGCATTTGATTATCAACTATATTCTAGTGTAGGCTATTTGATTCTATATTAAAGGCTCTATCCAAGATTCTGTTAAATTTGATTCTCTGTTAAATATTCCATTCTTTTTGATTCTCTAGCGATGATTTTGTTTTATTAGTTTCTCTATTAGATACTCTGTTCAGATTCAGGATTCCATTCCATTCATTGATTCTCTATTTAATATTCTGGTCTATTTAGTTTTTATTAAAGATTTTATGCTTCATTAGTGAGTGAAGGTTCAGTTTAATTCTCTAGTCTTCACTTATCTGTGAAAGTTCCCTGTATTCTCAAAGAGGTTCTTTTCTATTTGATTCTTTATTAAAGGTTCTGTTCTGTTTGTTTCTAAAGTTTCTGATTCTCATTTCACAGTTTCATTAAATTACTTGCTCTGTTAAAGACTGTATTTTATTTGATTTTCTATAAAAGATTCTGTTCTATTATTTATTAAATATTCTGTTCTAAATAGTTTTGGTGGTATTGGATATGCACAGCATTTTTCTAGGTATTCTACTTTTAACCCTGGTTTTAAAGTACAATTAGCATTTTTCACCCATACAGTATTAAAACTTTGCTCTTATCACCAGGTGTAAAAAATGGGGAAGGCTCTTTCCCACCTGCCGAAGCATACCTGTCATGATGAGGGTAAGGACAGCCTGACCTCATCGCCCGGGTACAGCGCCATGCAGACCGATGACAGTAAGAACGGGGGAGACGTGTCTCAGTTCCCATACGTGGAGTTCACTGGCCGAGACAGCGTCACCTGCCCCACATGCCAAGGCACTGGAAGGATCCCTCGAGGTACATTTCTAAACTCAGTTTAGAACAGAGTTCCTGTTAATTGAAATGGTTTAAAAGTAACCCGATCTGAAATGTCATCTCTCACTAAAAATGTACACCATGTAACACACTGTGACATGTTTATGCAGGCCAAGAAAATCAGCTGGTGGCCCTGATCCCATACAGCGACCAGAGGCTGAGACCAAGGAGAACGTAAGAAACCTTGAAAGATTTTTATCCTGATACGTTTTGTTAAACCAGTTAGTTTCAATCCTTTTGTGAAACTATTAAAGACCTTGTGTTTGTTTTATGTTATAGAATACTGATTGGGCTCTCTGACTAAATCTGTTATGTATGTCCTACAGCAAGCTGTATGTGACTGCTTCAGTCATTGTGTGCCTGCTGCTCTCCAGCTTGGCTGTGTTCTTCCTTTTCCCACGTTCCATTGATGTCAACTATGTGGGAGTGAAGTCTGTCTACGTGTCCTATGACCAAACCAAACGCATTGTGTATCTCAATGTCACTGTAAGTTATCACTGAACACACATGACACACGTGATGTTTTTAAAAGTGTTACAGTGTATCTGCTTCTGATGGAAATTTAAGAGATCCCAATTAAGAAAATTCTGTTGTCATTTAAGGCTGGAATACACTATACTGAACAGATTTTAAAATACTAGGCATCATACATCTGCCAGATTTTAAAATGGTTATAGAGGGAAAAACTGGGCATCAAACTCTAAAAACGAGTAAGGATCACGCACTAACAGACTTTCAGGTCGTTCCGAACACAAGAAGCTCATGCAGAAACATGTGCCTCAGATGAAACCAGACACGTGACAAGTAAGGGATAATCAACGGCTAGCTGTGCATTAAACGATTTGAATGCACGACGTGGAGGCGAAGAACCACTTCGTGGTTGCCTCCGCGAAGTGCATTCAAATCGTTTAATGCACAGCTACCTGTTGATTATCCCGTTTATGCCATGGTCATTTGCCAGCATTCACATATTAAAGATGTTAATAATATTTGCGCTGAAATATTTGACCGGAACGATAAAAATGACGGTTATTTTCGTCAGTTAAGGCTCGTTAGCTCAGCATTCTGCCGCTTCAAATCAGACACAGAGATGAAACAGTGCGGTAAGATCACAATCATCACATTTATTTGAATGAATTATAGCATGTATTTCAATTAATTATCGATTGAGAGAGAGAGAGAGAGAGATGACAGTTGTTACCTGCGTCTGCACGCGTCTCTCTCTACAAACAGTTACTTAAAAAACAGCCATTTTACCATCGTTGCAGAGGAATATAATGTAGCGATCTAGTATCTAGGCTATTTTATTAATAAAAATCGCGGGGAGGCGTTGACAAGAAGTTCATGTATGTGTGCAGCGCAATCTGCGATCTTTGAACTCATACTCTCTCTCGTGTGTGTGTGTGTGTGTGTGTGTGTGTGTGTGTGTGTGTGTGTGTGTGTGTGTGTGTGTGAGTGAGTGATGCTTGTTGGTTAGTGTGCATCTATTAAAGCAGCGCATTAATATGGAACGGTGATTAAACTGACTTGGAACTACCTGTGCAGTTAAGCGAATTTAATCAACACCTGCCAGCCAATCAGAATCGAGTATTCAGACAGACCATGGCATAAATCAAAACAATGTGTGTTCTAAAATCGGCTCAAAATATTAAACGTTTTTCGTGTGTGCACATCGTACTCTACACAGTTTTCTGTGAAATCTGTCAACTCCTACTGTCCAAAATTTGCAGACAATTGCGAAAAATTTCGGCAACTAGTTTCAACTCCTTCAGACTGGGAAAATCTGTGCAAAAGTCCTGTAGTTTATTATTTATTACTGTGTATTCTGCTCATTTGTCTTTCTTTTAAAGAACTCACTGAATATTACTAACAACAACTATTACTCGGTGGATGTGGCCAACATCACAGCCCAGGTGCAGTTTTCCAAGACTGTGATTGGAAAAACCCGCATTAGCAACATAACCACTATTGGCCCTCTGGATATGAAGCAGGTAGAGCTTTATTTGAAATAGTGGTTAAAATAGGTATGTTTTAGCATATATATAAACATTGATCATTCTTTTGTAATACTTTTGTTTTCTTGTCAGATTGACTACATGGTGCCCACCACTATTGCAGATGAAATGAGCTATATGTAGTAAGTTTACACACTTTTCATGCATGAAAACATAAGGCGTAATAAATATATATATTTTTCTGGGCAGACCTTTTCAACTTCTGTTTTCCAGTGACTACTGTACCCTGCAGAGCATCAAGGTGCACAACATTGTGGTTATGATGCAGTAAGTATTGTGCAAAACATTACAAGCTATAGGTTTGTTAATCAATGTTTTATGGTTTTATTAAAGCCATCAGCCCCATGTATGCATGTACAATAATCATGTTTAACAGCAAAATTCGTAATGGAAAACTAGGAATGTAGTTACCCATGATTCACAAATGATGTAATAGAGTTGCTTTCAAACAACGTAGATATTTGTGCGTGCGTGTGTGTGTTTGTGTATGTGTGTGTATATATATATATATATATATATATATATATATATATATATATATATATATATAGAAATTAAAGTATATGTGGTTTCTATATTCACACTGAACATCTATAAATCAACAGTTACTACAGTCACAGAGTTACTTTTTAGCTTCAGATATATAAGCAAATTTATAAATAATTAAAAAAGCAAATATCCTAACACACTGGACAACAAAACATGTTCAGCAGTGGTGCTCTTGCAGGAAAAGCAGGTTTGAGTCAGGGTACTTGTTGTGCATTCAGGTTAATGTGCTTGGTTTACTTGCTACTAACTTGGCTTGTTGGTTTGCAGGATAACCGTCACTACCGTGTACTTTGGCCATGCTGAGCAGGTGTCTCAGGAGATGTACCAGTATGTGGATTGTGGAGAAAACACTACTGCCCTGCATGAGTACAGTCTGAATACTCCTCTGGCAGGCTAGAGCTGAGCCTGATAGCGTAACCTGTCACCCTGTCCCTCACCGCTCCACTCCATGTGTCATTGTTTTGGCAAAACTGGTTGAGTGTTTACTGCACTTCTGCCAGTTAACCACTAGATGTCAGGCAATTCACGAATGATGCACTTTATTGTCCATGTTCTCCAAGCAATATGAACATTGCGAGATCTCGAAGTTCTCATTCCAGTTCACTTTGCCAAACTGAATTGTTCACTGCAAATTCATTTTTGACAAAGTTCCATTGTTTTCAAGCACTATATATAGTATTTAAAACCTTTCTAAAGTGAAGTAATGATGTAATTGACGACCAACTGTGCTTTGGGTTATTATATTTATTTCTATAATTTTGAACCTAATATTAATTTCACTTTCAGTGATGGGATCAATCTTAACCCAGACACCAGGAGTTTATTGCTGGTGGAAATATTACCTGATGTTACCTGAATTCCTGTTTATACCTCATTCCACAGATTTGGTTCAGACTCAGAAGCAGTATTACACAATGCTGTTTTATGAGGGGCATATTTAAGCTTATGTTCAGCTACTATGTGTGTTTCATACAAAAGGATCATGTGACACAGGAGGGAATGTCAGTGTAGATTGAAGCATTTTACTTTTCCCAACTTGTGCACTGTCTATTTATTTTGTAATGCAAAGTTTCTCATTGTTACAGTTTATAATCTGTCAATCTCTCCACAAGAAATTGCCTCCAAATGCAAACTGATAAAGCACTAATTACATAGAACAACAATCACTGGGATCTGAGAGCATCCGGCTGCTGGCATGATGGAAGATGGTATGAGATGATCATTCCCTCATGTTCAGAATTTAAATGCATTTCACAGAAATGTAGAAGTTTGCTTATTAAAACTAGATGTGACATTTTGATTGAAAGAACTTTGATAACATTTTTAACATGTCTCAAAATGGAACTTTACATTTTAAACATTTTAATCATGTTGTAAAAAAGCTTCACAGATTATTTTTGCTTAAAGTTGGTCTATTTCCTTTGTAATAGAAGTGGCTGCTAACATGATGTGGCATTTATGCAGTTCATAACAACCGCTGGCTTGATGTACATGTACACGTTTATATGTAACACTTGTGATTTTTGAGAAAGGTGGTTTGGATTGCTTTAGAGGTACACTGAAATAACATGATGCTGACTGGTTTCCATTAAATAAACTTGTTTTGAGTCATTTGTCTTTTTTTTTTACAAAATGTGAGAAAAACAATTACAAATTCAAGAAATGTACTTTAGAATGTGGTATTTTCTTAAATGATTTAATTTATTATAATATTGCCCTGATGAAATATTATTGTATGTTTTAGATACATTAATATTTTTATATAAAAGCACACTTTTATGTGCACAGGATTAAATTCCTTTTTTTTTTTGCATGACTAAAAGCAACTACATTATTTTTTTATTACCTTACTGGACCATTTTAATTTATTTTTTACTAGGTCTAAGAAGACTAAGTAAACAATTTAACACAGGAAACAACCTGAGACTTTAAAGGGATAGTTCACCCAAAACTGAAAATTCTGTCATTAATTACCCACCCTCATGTTGTTTCAAACCTGTAAGACCTTCCTTCATCGGAACACAGATTATATTTTCAATGAAATCCAAGAGCTTTCTGACTTTCATAGCAAGAGAAGTACCATGTTCAAGGCACAGAATCCTAGTAAGGACTTTTTAAAAATAGTCCATGTGACATCAGTGGTTCAACCAAACAACAAGAATACGTTTTGTGTGCAATCAAAAAAACAACAACATTTCTTTATGCACAAAAAAGTATTCTCATACCTTTATTTCTCTCTATAAAAGTATGTGATTGATTGTGAAAGACTGGAAACCTGTATTAACCTGTAAGTAATTGAAGTGGGAAACAACTCCACGTGATTAGGAGATTTTCATTTCCGATGCTTCACCATGACAACAATAAAGTAATCATGTACAATTGGGTGTAACCCACTGTCTAATTAGTGTTATTTCATAACCCCAACACTTACCGTAACCATTATTTAGAGTTTACACAATGGCAGTTCAAACAGGGAACACGCTTTTATTAGCTAGCAACAAAGCCATGTATCAAGGGCATAGACAAATTACACAATAGTTGCCATGGAGACAGAACTGCCAATAAGAGGCGTAATTTATGTACAGTTACTCGCTATAATTATATCGCAATTGCTCGTCTCTTTAAACAGAGGTTTTTCAAAACTGCAGAATTGTTTATAGGCACTGGTAAACTTTTACAGAGTTTCACCAGTGTATCTATATTCGCTAGATGCAAATGCGAACATAAAGAAGAAGAACAGGACTTCATAACCATAACCTGAAAGTGAGACGTATGATTTTTTATTTGATCACAGATGACTTGTAGGCTAACTGTGTCTGTTTTGCCACAAGAGGGAGTTATGAGTATCATCCCAGGCCCCTTGAGTGATAGTTTTCATTATGTGAAGATTTGCATAATGCACTGCTGAGTTTATAGCACATGATCAAATTTTCAGCGGAGGAACGAGGTTTTGCTTTATCATTCACAGATCCTCAGAGACCCAGATCTGTCCAAAGCACAGATCCCTCAAATGATGGTTGTCATGGAGACAGAACTTCAAGTGAGGAGACAACTGAACTCTAAGGGGCAATTATGCCACACCAGAGTACTGTATACACATAATTATCATAACCATAACTATATGCATTATATGGATGAGCCTGAGATTTTGTGTAATCACTTATTGTCTTGTCTGTGCAATGTTATATGTAATATTTTTACTCATGTAAACCTGGTAACTTTGTCTAATATTCATGCAAGGACACCAGAAAAGCAGTTTAACATAACTATGTGTCAAGCATGACTTGGCACAAACTTCACTCAGAGACATTTCTTTGGAAATGCATAACCAAAAGTATTTCTTCTGTTTTTCATAAACATGAAAAGATTTTCTGTGGTACTCAACGACATGCCACAGATACTATTGACTGAACTCGAGTTGCAATTACCGTAATTGTTTTTAGAAAATTCCTTTGAACACAGATTGTTTACTGGTGTCACTTTCAGTTAAAATGACACTTGATTCTCAGTGACAACAGATTCTATTGTTTCTATAAAGATCGACCAGTGAAATGTTTAAACACATCTACTTTTTTATGTCTGATTTTCACACTTTAAAATAATAGTAACCTCATTAAAATGATCATATGATCATTTTAATGTTACTATTGAATTATAAAAATTATATATGTATAAGCTTCTAAAACTAAAACCATAAAAATCTAAATAAAATAAACTTGAAATAATATAAATGCTAACTGAAATAAAATATACATTCAATGTATTTCTATTATAATGTATTTATAATAGTATCTCAGTTATCCTAAAATAGATCCAAACTCTGTCTGAACAAAAATAAAAAAATAAAAATAAACAAATTTACATTTTTGTATATATATATATATTTTTTTTAAATATATATTTTAAAGAGGTAGTTTTGGTTATTTCTCTGCAAAATTGCTATATACATAGCTTTTGGAAAGAAACAGGCACAATTACCTTTTAAAAACATTTATAGATAACCCATTTATCATAAATAATTGTCATTTGGAACATTTTTAAAAAATATTTTTTTGTACTTCTATTCGGAATGATAATCTAGCATGAAAGTTTTGAACCCTGGTTTGTAGGGTTCTTACAAGCACATGCATCTCTGATTGAACTTCCATGTGTGATACAAGGTCATATATAACATGTGACAACTTGTTGCATTCAGTTTCTTACTGAACAAGAGAAAAAAAAAAAAGTTTGTGTGTGCAGAAGCAAAAGCTGATTGTTTTGTTTGTTGCTATAAGTGTGAATGCAACTGTGTCCCTGCCTAAATAGAGAACCTGGTCCTCTACCAGAGGCAAATGTGGTCTTATCAACACACAATAACCAGAATCTCAGAAATAACTCCGAAATCTTTGGTTGCGTGATGCAACGCAATGTATAGTGCATATGACTCCAGTTTCCCATAAATAAATTCCCATAAATTGTTTTATGGGTAATGCACAGATAATGTGGCCATGTAACATATCTGTTTGATGGAACAGCTGATAAATTATACAGATAAGCGGATACAGAAAACAACACTCTGTGAGTCATTCTATATCCGGTTATACACACAACAACAAAAGAAGCAACTTTAAATTAAAATTGTTAGACATTTAGTTATCATTTATAGAATCTTATATTTAAATGTTAAAAAGCATGGTTTGCACCGTATAGTGCTCAGTAGATCAGGAACAGTGGAATGGCGTTCCTGAGCACAATCTCCCCAATCCCAGTGGAAAGGTTTCATTGGACAGTGTGTCACATCAGAAACCCCATCAGTCACTCACTAATACAGATTAATCAAGCTCTATCACTCTTGTGGGTCTACAGATTTGAAATAGTCCCTTTTGTTAGAAATGAATGATTGCTAAAAAGAAGCCAATACAAATTATAAATTAACTATTTTTTTCCCAAATGATTTCATGAGAACAGTGTCACCTGGGTGCAATGATGAAAGGCTATTATCATCATTCTGACACCAGTAGTAAAATGTCTTTTAACCCTATAAAGCCTGTACTATATCATATTTGACACACTAATTTCAAAGGCCTCTAAATTACAAGATGAAAACTTTGCAGAAAAATCAATTGTCCACAATCTATATGCCTTATGTCTTCTGATACTTTTCAACAAGTAAAAGGCCTTTTCATTAAATATCATTAAAGATTTCACATCAAAAAGTCATGTGAACCATGACTTGAAGCTGGATGTTTTTATGAAGTAAACATTTAGGTATAACTTTCATATTAGTAATATTTTTAGAATAATCATGTTAAAATGTGTGTAATAAAATAAAAATAAGTGCTATTTTTCATTTCTTGAGTGTGAGCTCCATATTTGCCTACGTATACCATACTATATGAGCCATTAAAAGCCTGATATCAAACATGGTACTCAAACTTTTTTCTATAGATTTTGTCTTTAATAAACAATTAGCCTTGCACACGTGCAGGTTATCGATAGGTGTATAGGACAAACAACCAAAAATAAATCAAAATTCACAACAAAAATGAATGAATCCCACACACTATCACTACTTATATCAAAAAAAAAGAAGAAGATTTTTTCACTTCACACACTTTTGCAAGTACTGATAGTGTGTGGGATTCATTCATTTTTGTTATAGAATATAAAAAAAAATATTTGATGTCATTTGTCAGGCTTTAGTTTGCATCTCTTAGTTCATGCTGTTGCGTAACAGCCGGTTCCTCCGGATTCTGAAGAGTTCATCTAGCACCTGTGCAGGCTTGGTCTGTGATGGTTTGAACTGACAGGTTGGTTTGGTCTACAAAGGGTTTCTTCTTTTCATTATACATTTGCTATTCTCTGTGTGCATATAACATGGCTTGAAATGACAAGTCAAGCCCGGTTCCCTACTCTTCAGAGAGTTATCCCTGATCATGTTAATACCTGGCTTGTTGGAGGCTGTGTTGGGTGGGGTTTTTACGTTTTGACTAATGTACTATTAAATAATGGATGATTTGTTCACACAGGTTTACTGCTATCCTCTGTCAATTTCTCAGGACACTCTTTGATGGCAGCAAACGTATGTACAGTATATGATGTATAAGATGTATAAGTATAAGATGCTGAACTACCAAAACTAGCAAACATTTCCTTTTAGTCGCATGGGTAAACCATATGTCAGTGAAGGATTTGCTACATGAATTAACTGCTTGTTTCTTGTTTAGAGTGAGACCTTTCATATAACATTACCCTCCTCTAAATTGTTGTTTTTCCCAGTGTTTTTTTTTTTTTTAATAAATTTTCTGCCTAACCTAATTTAACCTCAATCCCACCCATATTACTGAATGACTTTTTCCAGCTGCAGCCGAAATATTTTCAACCTACACTGAACAAAATTATAAACGCAACACTTTTATTTTTGCCCCCATTTTTCATGAGCTGAACTCAAAGATCTAAGACTTTTTCTATGTACACAAAAGGCCTATTTCGCTCAAATATAGTTCACAAATCTGTCTAAATCTGTGTTAGTGAGCACTTCTTTGCTGAGATAATCCATCCACCTCACAGGTGTGGCATATCAAGATGCTGATTAGACAGCATGATTATTGCACAGGTGTGCCTTAGGCTGGCCACAATAAAAGCCCACTCTAAAATGTGCAGTTTTACTGTATTGGGGGGGTCCGGGGGGGTCGAAAACCAGTCAATGTCTTGTGTGACCACCACCATTTGCCTCACGCAGTACACAACACATCTCATACATAGAGTTGATCAGGTTGTTGATTGTGGCCTGTGGAATGTTGGTCCACTCCTCTTCAATGGCTGTGCGAAGTTGATGGATATTGGCAGGAACTGGAACACGCTGTCGTATATGCCGATCCAGAGCATCCTAAACATGCTCAATGAGTGATATGTCCGGTGAGTATGCTGACCATGCAAGAACTGGGATGTTTTCAGCTTCCAGGAATTGTGTACAGATCCTTGCAACATGGGGCCGTGCATTATCCTGCTGCAACATGAGGTGACGGTCGTGGATGAATGGCACAACAATGGTCCTCAGGATCTCGTCACGGTATCTCTGTGAATTCAAAATGCCATCAATACAATGCACCTGTGTTCGTTGTCCATAACATATGCCTGCCCATACAACAACCCCACCGCCACCATGGGCCACTCGATCCACAACGTTGACATCAGCAAACCGCTCACCACACGACGCCATACACACTGTCTGCCATCTGCCCTGTACAGTGAAAACCGGGATTCATCCGTGAAGAGAACACCTCTCTCCAAAGTGCCAGACGCCATCAAACGTGAACATTTGCCCATTCAAGTCGGTTACGACGACGAACTGCAGTCAGGTCGAGACCCCGATGAAGACGACGAGCATGCAGATGAGCTTCCCTGAGACTGTTTCTGACAGTTTGTGCAGAAATTCTTTGGTTATGCAAACCGATTGTTGCAGTAGCTGTCTGGGTGGCTGGTCTCAGATGATCTTGGAGGTGAAGATGCTGGATGTGGAGGTCCTGGGATGGTGTGGTTACACGTGGTCTGCGGTTGTGAGGCCGGTTGGATGTACTGCCAAATTCTCTGAAACGTCTTTGGAGACGGCTTATGGTAGAGAAATGAACATTCAGTTCACGGGCAACAGCTCTGGTGGACATTCCTGCAGTCAGCATTCCAATTGCATGCTCCCTCAAAACTTACAACATCTGTGGCATTGTGCTGTGTGATAAAACTGCACATTTTAGAGTGGCCTTTTATTGTGGCCAGCCTAAGGCACACCTGTGCAATAATCATGCTGTCTAATCAGCATCTTGATATGCCACACCTGTGAGGTGGATGGATTATCTCGGCAAAGGAGAAGTGCTCACTTCAGACAGATTTGTGAACAATATTTGAGAGAAATTGGCCTTTTGTGTGCATAGAAAAAGTCTCAGATCTTTGAGTTCAGCTCATGAAAAATGGGGGCAAAAACAAAAGTGTTGCATTTGTAATTTTGTTCAGTGTATTTTATGATAAATCGCCAATATTGATGAAAATAAGTTGTGACAGTGTCTCATCTACTACTATTTGTGTACTTATGTTCTCAGAAAAGGTTTTAATGCAAAATTTCTTTGGGACTAACTGTTAGATGTGCATGCACACACAAAAAAAATGAGGTAGTGTATACATCACAATGTGGAAAATGTGTGTGATCCTTGTAGTGCAACAGTGAGAGATACTTAAAAGCTCTGAATATATTTAGCTTTATGCAGTCTCCCATATAGAAAAGCCTGTTTACGCTGAATAAAAAAAGAAAGAATAAAAAACAACTTTTGTTCTCAAAATTCTGAGTTTATACTTGTACAGAAATGAGCAAAATAAACTCAAAATTCTGAGAAAAAAGTCAGAATCACAAGATATACTCAGAATTTTGATTTTTTTCTTCGCAATTCCAAACTGACATCTTAGAAGTCTGAGTTTATATCTTCCAATTCTGAATTCTGAATTATTTCCACCAGGGTCCACAGCTACAAACTGCACTGGGGCCCCACACATCCCACCTACAGTCCGGCTGGCACCCTAACCTTTGGAGGGTGCCCAATGGCTTGGAAGTCCTTTGGAATATTTGCTATTGCAAATGGTAGACACTCATCTATCAAAAGGATAAATTAATGTATTTTTAACTATTTTAGATTAAACTACCCTTCGTTATGGGAACAAACTTCATGTCATTTGTGCTTCAGTTTACTATTACTAAAGAGTTTTTGTACATCACTTCAGACAGCACTTTCTGTTAATTTCATTTTCATTTTCAGAGTCATTTAATATGGTTTTATAAGTGCTGCAATAGGGAAATGCAATAAAACAATTGCACATTCAGTGCTTCTTGAAAGTTTGTTAACCCCTTGCAGAATCTGTGAAAATGTGAGTAATTTTAACAAAATAAGAGAAATCATATAAAATGCATGCACGTGCTCAGTTTAACTGTTCAGAACAAACAAGGGACTCATGAACAACCATCACAAACCCCCCCCAAAAAAAGTCGTAGATTATCCAGGTAACCTCACATAGTATTAAGAACCAAGAGTTCCCAAACTTTTGAATGGGGTTATTTTAATAATTTCAGCTATTTTTTTTGTCTTGTGGACTAAATGTGAACATCTTTTATGTGAAATATCTTAGGACAGAACTAAATAAAAAATAACATGCATTTTGTGTGATCTCTCTTATTTTGTTAAAATTACTCCCATTTTCACAGATTTTGCAAGGGGTTCACAAACTTTCAAGCAGCACTGTATATTACTCAATTTCTTTTTATTCTCCCCTCTCTCTCTCTCTCTCTCTCTCTGAGTGTTTAACTACTTCACCGTGTTCCTGAACACGCCCACTTAATGTGTCAGTGTATACATCTGTACACGGCTGTTATTGATACAGTGCTGTCAGACCACAGAACTACACTGTCTGTCTCTCACCACATCTGCAGCTGACCTCTCTCAGTCATGGGGCTTCACCACAAAGAGTTCGAGAAGGCTGGCAAGCGCCCAGGTCTACAGATATGGAGAATTGAAAAGATGGAATTGGCCCCTGTGCCTGAAAACTTACATGGGAACTTCTATATAGGCGATGCCTACCTGGTGCTCCACACTGTCAAACAGAAGGACTCGTGCTTCTACGATCTGCATTACTGGTTGGGTAAGCAATGGATTTTCTATCATTTATAAAAGAGCTTAGGTCTTTTGAATCAACTTGTTTATATACTCTATGTAGAATATTTTCTGTTACTGCAGTTAAACAGTAAAAAGACTAATCTCAGTAGCTTAACAAGTACCTTAATGTTCAGCAGGGTATCAATATAGTCAAATTGTATTCACAAACTATTCTAGAACTGTATGAATGATGATTTCAATGTTATTTGGAAAAAACAAACAAACAAATAAAAAATCTCAGTCACTATTTAAAAGGTTGAGGAAAGGCTAGGGCAAATTAGCTGACATGATACTCAAATGTGCTCATTGTAAACACGCCAGCAGATAGACTGAGCAAAGCAGAGTATATGGCCCCTATAAAATGACGCTTTAGAATTATGAAGGTTGTAAAGTTCATTCTCAGAAGCAGGTACTGGGTCACCTGATATTAATACTGAACTTTCATCTATACACGTTCTGTATGATGAGCATGTTTTTAATTTCTGAATTAAAATTCAGTTTGATATTTGGAAGAGCCTTATTAAATGAAAATAGCATTTTAATGTTAATTTCTAACAAACAAGCAAACAAAAAAGCTTTACTGTCATGTGATCCAGCCAACATACCAAAAAAGACGCAGAAAATAAAACAGGAAATGATGCAGACCCTCATTGTGACATAGGTCTAGATGAATAAATCTCTTAAAATAACATAATTTGACCTTTCATAACATCAAAATGTCATGTGATTTTCAAAATGAATAGTACATTACTAAAAATATAGCAAACTCTCATTTGCCATTGATCTGAGTCATACTTTGTTTTTTTATATATTTTTACTGGAGACGCCTCAGGCATACATATTCTGGTTGCTTTAAAAAGCTGTTTCACAGCAATTTCAAAAAGCAAACTTCTGTGGTCAAGTTGCAAAAGAACAGAACACAGGAAGCTCATGAAGCTGAGAATGACCATGGTTTATGCATTTTACTCTGGCAGATTCTACAAGAAAAATATGACATTAAAGTTCTGTTAATGTCACCAGCTTGCTCAAAGAAGATCACAGAAATTTAGAAGCCATTTAGTTGCCAGAAACCATGTGTGCACTTAATACAGTTTCCTTCCTCTGCTGAGAGAAAGCACTTTCTTTACTCCATTAGACGTTTCAGAACTGTCAATATCACAGATGTTCTGGCCTTGAGTGTGTTAGTGGCCATAACCACACACACACACACACACACACACACACACACGCTTCCATTATGAGTCATTAACCACTTCCAATGCAAATGGATTTCTTAATGATGTTTCTGCCCATCATGTCTTTCTTGCCAAGTCATTTACCCTAAAAAAGCCTACTACAAAATGGACAGATCACATAGAACTTGCTTTTTACCTCCGACAACACATCTATGGTCACAGGCAACAGCTAACATAGCAGGTTTTAAAGTGTAAAAATGTATGCTGGTTGAATAAACACTTTGTATATCAGTCGTCATCAAGTATGAAAACAAACAGCCCAATGTGGTTTGCATATGCAACATTTATGCAGCTGATGAACTGAAATTGTACAAGAAAAAAAACAATCACTTAATTATTAACCTAAATGAAAAAGGATGAATAGGCCACAGAAGTAAAAGATCCTTCTTTCTCTCTTTCTAGGTAAGGAATGTACCCAAGATGAAAGTGCAGCGGCAGCCATCTTTACCATTCAGATGGACGACTACCTGGGAGGAAAACCGGTCCAGTACCGTGAACTCCAGAGTTTTGAGTCCACCAACTTCACCAGTTACTTCAAAGGCGGGATCACGTATAAGGTTTGAGACAGTTTATAACGATCTAGACCTACTCTGACGACAATTTTCTTGTACTTTTTGTGCTTTAATGACTAACAGCAGCGTATTATTCTTCACTTTACTTCAGGCCTAGGTCAAACATAAAGCTGCTGTTTAAACTGATGGAAAGACTGACAGTTGCTGCTGTATTTATTTGCAAATTGAGAAAATGTTTCCTAGACTTCACAGTGCAAATCAAGGATTAGTCTTTTTGTTTACAAATTGGGAGAGGTAAAACCTGCTTCTCCAATACCTTCCTACTGTACATAGGACCTTTTTCACAAACACATGTGGTCTGAGGGGATGTTGTGTTATAGCACGTGTTTGGGGACATTCAACTCCTCACTGTTGCAATTGGACTCAGAATGAAAATGACTCACTGGTTTATAAATGGAAAGGGTTTAAAAATGGAAAAACAAGAAGAAAGAGCAGGAGCGTTTTAAAAAATATTTTCCAACCTTCTCAGGCCGGAGGTGTGGCATCAGGGTTTCATCACGTGGTCACCAATGATCTTACTGCCCGCCGACTCTTCCACATCAAGGGCAGGCGCACTGTCCGGGCCACAGAAGTGCCTCTCGCTTGGGCCAGTTTCAACAACGGTGACTGCTTCATAGTTGATCTGGGAGCGGTAAGATCTGCAACAAACATACAAATGGCTGTGTTAGGTCTTTTTAATAGGATATTTAACCTAAAAATGAAAACCCTGTCATTGTCCATTCACCCTCATGTTGCTCCAAATGCATGATTAGACTTTTTTTTTTTCTGTGGAACATCCATGGAATTATTTAGCAAAGTGTCCACACTGCACTTTTCCATATACAGCAAAAATGGAAAACCGCAGCTGGTAATGTACAAAAAGACATCCACATACATAACAACTTATGCACTGTATTCTGAGTCCTCTGAAATCAATAGCTTGTGTGAAATTAAAGTAATTTCTTACTAAAAATCTTAGAATCACTGCAAAATACTATGCAGTGTTTAAACACCATCAGGATGTGTAAATGATGACTGATTTTTGAGTAAACTGTTAATTAAGAAGGAAGGGAATCACCTTTGCTTGCTAACTGACTTACCAAATTCATTTTTTGAGTAATAATCTACAAACTTTTTCACCCTTCGAACCTTATACACTTAACACATAAAATGCAAAAAGATTTTTTTTATTTTTTTTTTTAAAAAGTACAAATATAATAAAATAAGTTAGGAGATTCCAAATAGAATCACTAAAGACATGCCATGTATTACACTTCATTTTCTATAACTGGCTGGTTCACTTGTGCAGAGTGTATTTAATATCCTCTCTGTATGCACTTTGGGTGGGTTTGATAATTGGATTGCTGTCAAATTACTGACTGTCAACATACTGTGTAGCAAATGTTGTGAGAGCACAAGGGCTGAACCACATCTCACGCTTAACAACAGAAGCATCTTTTAAGCTACTAACAGGCTCTTGCTGACCATGAATTACACAAGATAGTTTGCAGGACGATTAAATGTGACAATACCATTTGACTAAAATATTTGACAGCACACTTAGTGCTGTACTCTCTCACTTCTCCAAAGGAACCACAGTCAAATAAACAAAACAGGCAATTCCTGACCGATACCATTCCACAATGACAGTGTAAAAACAACTATATGGTAGCATTTTCAAAGGTAGAGGTGACAAAAATGATTTCTTAAATCTTGTCATGAACATAATTACCAAGAACAAAACAGAGGCCAATGTATTCCTAGGAAGTCTGCTATTGCACACATAACAAACATGAGCACATATTGCTAGGATCTCCACCAATTAAACAGATTTCTGAAACTAGGTGATCTACCAATGGTGTGGGTCTAAGTGCAACAAGTTTGAGCGCCTCAAAGCTGCTCAGGTAGCTACTGGCATCCGAGACAACGAAAGGAACGGACGAGCTCAGCTGGTGGTTGTAGAGGAAGGACATGAGCCTGCAGAGATGATGAAGGTATCGAATAAAAATGCCCAACATCTTAAGTATGGGAGAATTTGCATGCAACACAATCTTAAGCATCCGGGAGAACTATTTAGAGCATATTTTTTACCAGTAGAGCTCATCTTTCACTACTAAGAATTTTACAGTTAAACCAATGTTTGCTATAGGCAGTACGATATCAGGTTTAGCTGGAATGTTTGACATTTTTACACCTTGTCTTTGCACATCACAGGTTCTCGGTGAGAAGCCTGAAATCCCTGAAGGTGACGATAATGAGGATGTGGTTGCAGACATGTCAAACAGGAAAATGGCCAAACTTTACATGGTAAACAAGTCTATAAACTTCAGTTTAATTCATCTATATGCAAATCTAATAGACACATGCACAAAGGCACACGCACAATGGAAATGTAACAGGATATTATTTAAATACAATTGCACATTACAGGTATCAGATGCAACAGGGAAAATGCAAGTGTCGCTTGTGTCAGATGAAAATCCGTTTAACCAGAGTGACCTGTTGTCTGAGGAATGCTTCATTCTGGACCATGGAAAAAGCAAAATGATCTTTGTGTGGAAAGGTATTGGCAAACTGAATCCGTTAAATGAAAGAGTTGTGTAACCATCTTGCTGAGATTCCTTGACCTTATTTTTTTGATGATCTAGGCCGCAACGCAAATCCAGATGAAAGGAAGGAGGCCATGAAAACAGCTGAGGGCTTTATTAAGCAGATGGGATATCCTGCCAACACCCAGGTTCAGAAACATTAGATATGTGTATATGTTTTGCTGCATTATCAATTACATTCACTTGAATGAGTGATCATAACCATAGTTGGATGTAGCAAAACTGTCAGAAAAAAAGAAAAAAAAAAAAAAAAAAAAAAAAAAAGTACAAGAGCTTGTCTCTGGAGCAGTACCCTTAAAGGGACAACTTCGTACCCTACTTACCCCTAAAACAGGGGTGTCCAAACCTGATCCTGGAGGGCCACTGTCTTATAGAGTTTAGCTCCAATCTTAATTAAATACACCTAAACCAGCTAATCAAGGTCTTCAGACTCACTAGAAACTTCTTGGCAAGTGTTTGGAGCTGGTTGGAGCCAAAATCTGCAGGACGTTAACCCTCCAGGAGTAGGACTGGAAGGTTCATAGTAGGACCTTAAAGGGTACATCAGGGGTAGATGATTGCTCCAAGATGTTGTATGCCTAAAATATACAATTTCTGCACTTTTTTCAGACAGGGAGAATGCATTCTTTGGGTCACCCAGGTCTTTTCATCCTTGTACACAGATCCAGGTCTTTCCAGAGGGTGGAGAGACGCCCATCTTTAAGCAGTTCTTCAAAACCTGGAAAGAGAAGGACCAGGCTGAGGGTCTAGGCAGAGTATATGTCACTGAGCGGATCGCCAAGATTAAGCAAGAAGTGTTTGATGCCTCCAAGCTGCACGAGTCTAATAAAATGGCTGCTCAGTACAACATGGTTGACAATGGCACTGGGAAAACACAGGTAACAATTTGCATACAAGAGATCAGAGATTGTATAAGTTCAATTGTGCTGGCGTTTGGCATAACAGAATATGAACATCTTACTGTCAAAATGATACTCAAAATGTAACTAGAACATAAGCTGCTGAATGATTTTTGCATTTAAAAATTGTGGTCACATTTACTGCTGTTCAGTGAAATGCAGTCATTTTAAGATCTCACCATGCAGATTTCGGAAACAGGTTCAAGTTGGTCACGTGGATTCGCTGTATTGACCAACAAAGTGATTTCTGTTTGAGAGCACCTTAAGAGGATGTCATTGCACAGCAATTACAGATTGTTCTACATGTAAATATAGTTGATGGATATTCTTAATCTGGTCTTGTTTCTCAGATTTGGAGGGTGGAGTGTGGTAATACCACAGGTGATACCAAGGTTCCTGTTCACCCAGAGACATACGGCCAGTTCTATGGAGGGGACTGCTATATCATTTTATATACCTACGCCAAAGGAGAAATCATTTACACCTGGTACGCCTCATAGAAGTTGACAGTTTCCAGAGGGGGAGTCAAATCATACACGGAAAGAATCAAATAAGGCTTATCGCTCTATGCTTTCACCTTCAGGCAAGGTTCCAGCAGCACAATAGATGAACTGACAGCTTCAGCCTTTCTCACTGTTGAACTGGACCGTTCACTGGGAGGAAAAGCTGTTCAGGTGAGTGGGATTTGAATTTTATCTATATACTAATTTACTGACTGTCACTGGGGCTGGATAATGGACTAGAGATGTAGGGATTCAAAGATGTTCAGCAGCCCTGACTGAAAATCTAGAAGAAAACACAACTAGGCCACTGTTGTTTTCTTACCATGGTTTCCCATTCCATGTCCATTCAGGTGCGAGTGACTCAAGGTAAAGAACCACCTCATTTGCTGAGCCTCTTCAAAGACAAGCCTCTGATCGTGTACAAGAATGGGACTTCTAGGAAGGGAGGACAGGCACCCGCACCTCCAACACGTCTCTTTCAAGTGCGCAAGAACCTGGGCACCATTACACGGATTTGTGAGGCGAGTCCTGGTCTACAAACTCAATGCCCAGAAACATGAGTTTGGTCACATGAAATTATTAGGAAAAGGAGGATCCAGATAAACCATCTTTTCATGTCTAACTTGGTCATTAATAGTCAGTAGCTGATCAAAGTTGGTTTAGGTGGTTGATGAGCTGGACTACCATGTGGTTGACAATCTTGGTCATTCTGATTAGCACTGGCAGATCATCTAGCCCAAGATGGTGGGGATCTGCTTGACATTCAAAAACAATGTTCATCTTTGGTTAGGCTAACCTGTAACTTCAATTTAGATATGTCCTTAGAGTGTGTTGGTTTGTGGTCTAACAGGTAGATGCTAAAGCATCAAGTTTGAACAGTAATGATGCCTACTTGCTGAAGTTACCTAAAGGGGATGGTTACTTGTGGAAGGGGAAGGGGGCCAGTGAGGATGAGGAACGAGGGGCAAAGTACATGAGTGAGAAGCTGAAGTGCAAATACAAGCCAATTACTGAAGGAAATGAGCCAGGTATGGCCAATGTGCAATAGATTCAATTCATACTCTTCATACATTGGTAGGAGTGAAAAGAGTGGAATGACATATACATCTTTTAACTTTTACATACTTGTTGCTCATTTTCCCATTGAAAGAGGACTTCTGGAAAGCCCTTGGTGGAAAGACGAAGTATCAGACATCCGAGATGTTGGAGAGCAAATCTATAGCACATCCTCCCCGCCTGTTCGCATGCTCCAACAAAACTGGAAAGTTCATCGTGAGTATCCTGGACCTGATAAGAGAGGGCCAAAGTCCAGTTCAGTTTCACATTAGGCTTTTGCTTTCAAGACAAATTCTGCATTGGAGGCTATGCTGAAAATGTAAAACTTGACTTGGCTTCCTGTGCTAACTGTTCAGATACATATAGGCAAACTGTTGTTTGGACACTAAACATGCATTTTTACAACTATAGATTGAAGAAGTACCTGGTGAGTTTAACCAAGATGACCTGGCAGAGGATGATGTCATGTTACTGGATGTCTGGGATCAGGTAAGACAGTAATATTTCTTTATGACTTCCTCCGAGATTATCTCAAAGATTCAAAGGACAGCAGTTGTCTCTGAATAGATTTCTGACTATCTTTATTTTAGTATTCAAAGATATCTCCTGACTTTCATGGATTAGCATGTGCTTGATTTCATCTCTCAGGTGTTCGTGTGGATTGGAAAGGATGCCAATGAGGTGGAGAGGACTGAGTCTGTAAAATCCGGTGAGATGCCTCAGGCACACATTCCTTAAAACGTTTTTCTTCATAATCTAAATACAAAACAGAAACCCCTTTAAAACTCAGGTTTAACAGCATACTAGAACAAACCACATTATTCTCACATGCAAAAGATACATTTTAAATGTACGATTATGTAAAATCAGTCTTTTGATTATGTAAACTAATAAAAATAGTCATTCAGCTTTTTGAATAAGTATTTGTACCTTTGCAGCAAAGACCTACATTGAGACAGACCCATCGGGACGGGACAAGGGGACACCTGTTGTGGTGGTAAAGCAGGGACACGAGCCCCCCACCTTCACCGGCTGGTTCCTGGGGTGGGACGCCTCTCAATGGGACAGTGACCTCATGGCAAGAGCAGTCCAATCACTGCAGGTTTAGTGAAATCCTGAAAGTCCTGAAGTCAGTCGACTTGACTGGAATGATAAAACAGAAAGCTGTTTACTGAGGCATGACAAGCGATTGGACTATTCCATTAAAATCCTAAAAATATGCCACATGTCCAACATGTAAAGTTACTCAACATACAGTATGCCAGATCTTAAAGTTGTGTATTTCTCATTGATTTGTTTGCACAGATTTATATTTCTGCTCTGGATTTCTGGAAGCATGATTTGAAATCGTACAATAAAAGAATCAATACATTTTTTTATTTTTATTTTTTCCAAAAATGTCTTGTCTTAGTCAATGCAGTACACAAGAGCCCCCTAGAGACAAAAAAAAAATGAATTACAAAACAAGTAATACGTTCCAGATGATCTGATGTTGAAGTATTGCTGACCACCAAGACACACAAAAACACTGTGGAAATATTATGGACAAGAGTTGGTATAAGAAGATAATACCATGGTACTAAAATTCATATACCAACTGGTACTTCCAGGAACACCATTGCACTACTATGACACATATAGCTCACTAGTTAACAAGCTCACTAGTTATAGTTTTAGAAAGGCATATTCCAGGGTTAAAATTCATCACACCCAATGAACGATTTGTAAATATTTACTTTATTTGGTACATGCAAATTGTAAGGATTTCATCCTAGTGGGATACAATGCGATAACATTATTAACACTGGGCAACTCTAAACCCCAGGTAAATGGGATCCTGGGCAATCTTATTTTAGAGTTAACAATTAATCCTGATTATTCATAATCTGATGTGTCACACTGTACATTCCTAAACAGTCGGTTACTGTTATTATCTGCACTGTCAGCAGTGATGACTACATAAACACAAAACCACATTTGGTGTGAAAATGGGTAGGATACAACAATTTGGACATGGAGCTGCACCAAAACGTAGGATTAAACCATACAGGGTCTTAAAAATGAAAATCCTAAAATCATATTAAGATAACTTTAATACATTTCGAGTTACTGGCACACAAATTTTGGAAAAAGAATATTTATGACACTTAAACAGGTTTGTCCTATACAATTGTTCTGACAGAGGGAAACAAGTTGCATTCCTAGTTTCAACATTACTTCAGACATTCCGCTTTAAATACAATAAGTATCAGCTGTACACAAAGTGACCAACATTTGGTTTTCGAGCGCTGAAAATGGGTAATATTCAACAATCTGAAAATGGAGCCTCATTGAGATGCCCATATCTTCGGGACTGACGATGATTCCAAAAGAAAAGTTTATTAAGAACTAGAATCTAAAATCATATTGCGATATCTTTAATACTTCTTGAGCATGCAAACTTAAGAAAAATAATATTTATGGCACTCAGACAGGTATGTTCAATTCAGTTGTTTTGACAGAAGTAAACGAGATACTCTTCTTGAGTTGCATGCAAACTGTTCCCCATTTTTGAATGGTCACCATTGGCACATAATACACCAAAGATTGCTAAAGTGAACAGATTTTACTAACAGACCAACCAATCTCTGTGTAAAAATGACATTATGATGCTGCCATCTTTCTGAAGTCATTTTTACCCCCTTGTAATTTGGCTCTGAATCTCAGGTGAAAATTGCCAATTTGACCCCCCTCTACAAAATAGTGGATTACTCAGTAAATATTCATCCATGACATTTCATATTTTGGCTTTCATTACTATATATATCTGTCTTTCTTCAGAGAAAATATTAGCAAAATCAAAAATTTAAATCAGGGACCTCTGGTTGAGTTGACACGGAATGATCCTATACAGGTGCATCTCAATAAATTAGAATGTCGTGGAAAAGTTCATTTATTTCAGTAACTCAACTCAAATTGTGAAACTCGTGTATTAAATAAATTCAGTGCACACAGACTGAAGTAGTTTAAGTCTTTGGTTCTTTTAATTGTGATGATTTAGGCTCACATTTAACAAAAACCCACCAATTCAACAAATTAGAATACTTCATAAGACCAATAAAAAATTTTTTTAGGGAATTGTTGGCCCTCTGGAAAGTATGTTCATTTACTCTATATGTACTCAATACTTAGTAGGGGTTCCTTTTGCTTTAATTCAGCGTGGCATGGAGGGGATCAGTTTGTGGCACTGCTCAGGTGTAATGGAAGCCCAGGTTGCTTTGATAGCGACCTTCAGGTCATCTGCATTGTTGGGTCTGGTGTCTCTCATCTTCCTCTTGACAATACCACATAGATTCTCTATGGGGTTCAGGTCAGGCAAGTTGCTGGCCAATCAAGCACAGTAACACCATGGTCATTGAACCAGCTTTTGGAACCTTTGGCAGTGTAGGCAGGTGCCAAGTCCTGCTGGAAAATGAAATCAGCATTTCCACAAAGCTTGTCAGCAGAAGGAAGCATGAAGTGCTCTAAAATTTCCTGGTAGATGGCTGCGTTGATTGTGGACTTCAGAAAACACATTGGACCAACACCAGCAGATGACATGGCAGCCCAAATCATCACTGGCTGTGGAAACTTCACACTGGACTTCAAGTAACATGGATTCTGTGCCTCTCCACTCTTCCTCCAGACTCTGGGACCTTGATTTCCAAATGAAATGCAAAATTCACATTCATCTGAGTAAAGACTTTGGACCATGAGCAACAGTCCAGTTCTTTTTCTCCACAGCCCAGGTAAGACGCTTCTGAAGTTGTCTCTGGTTCAGAAGTGGCTCGTAGCCCTTTTCCTGAAGATGTCTGAGCGTGGTGACTCTTGATGCACTGACTCCAGCTTCAGTTCACTCCTTGTGAAGCTCTCACAAGTGTTTCAATCAGCTTTGCTTGACTGTATTCTCAAGCTTGCTGTCATCCCTGTTGCTTGTGCACCTTTTCCTACCCAAATTCTTCTTTTCCAGTCAACTTTGCATTTAATATGCTTTGATACAGCACTCTGTAAACAGCCACACCTTTCAGTAATGACCCTCTGTGACTTGAACATTGATGCCCTCCACAAAGAGGGTATCAATGTTCATCTTCTGGATCATTGCCAAGTCAGCAGTCTTCTCCATTATTGTGGTTTCAAAGTACCCAGAATTTATACTGTATGGATGGTCATTTATTGAAACTCAAATGTAAATATTCTAATATTTTGAGATACTGATTTTTGATTTTCATGAGCTGTAAGCTCTAATCATCAAAATTAAAAAAAAAAAAAAAAAACTTTTGAAATGTTTTACTTTACATGTAATGAATCTAAAATATATGAAAGTTTTACTTTTTGAAATAATTAAGAAAAAATAAACTTTTTCACAACATTCTAATTTATTGAGATGCACCTGTACTAGTGAGAACATCTCATGGACTTTTATTGTTTTTATATCAAGCTAATCATACTTTCAATGTCCTAACCTGACCCATACCCCTTCATTATTTAAAAACTAACACCATCTAGAACATTTATGAGCATTTTTAACTTGTGAGGTCCCTGGCTCACTAGTCAGTGTTCAGCAGGTTTCACTATGAGGACATTGTGGAGAATAGTCACACATGTACACAAAAGAAAGCTCTGCCGAATATAAAAAAATGATAAATCATAAATATTGTAAACATCTCAGTTGCCACATTTGTGACTGGTGGGTTTTTAGCAAGTAACTGTTTGATTCACAACCTAAAATTGTATTAGGTACTACATTTACATGAACAATAAAACTAAGTAAAAAACTAAAATATTTGTACTTTTGGTTTATCAATTTGACAAGTTTTGTTATTTTTAACACTGTAAATTCTCACTGGTTACAGTTGTGGCCAGAAATAATAATAATAATAATAATAATAATAAAACTGTATTGGATGCAGTTTGTTTCATAGGAATATTATATGGGTATAATGTGGGATTAAATGAGTTAAGCAATGGGTGAATAATCAGTCCATGACCATGTGGACTTTCTGTTCAATACCACAAGATGGCGCACAAGTGAAACAAAACGTTTTACGCACAAAATCCATTATTGGAATTGACAAAACCCTTGATCCAAACTATAGGTTAACACATATTGTTGAGTGCTGTTTAATCTAAAAAAAGGTGCTATGTTACATAAAATAAGTTTAGATTTTCAAAACCGCAAAACTGTTAGACAAAAGGCTTGAATGTAAGAAAATTCTTTTGAAACGTATTTTGTTAAACCTTGTTGGATTTGCATGTTTCACTGGATATTTCAGTGATCCTCAAACCTGGCTCGCGAGATCCACTTTCCTGCAGAGTTTAGCTCCAACCCTTTTCTAATGATCCTGAAGACATTGATTAGCATGCTCAGGTGTGTTTGGTTAGGGTTAGAGCTAAACTCTGCAGACAAGTGGATCTCGCGAGCCAGATTTGAGGATCCCTGGATATTTAAACACTGGAATGGTGTCATCTTTTTAAGTGATAGACTAATTTGTACTGAATATACTAGTTTATTAAATAGCTCACACGAACGATTGTCTGAAGACGGGTAATCATGGGAGTCTAGGGTATTCAGTAGTCAGATCTCCAGTGTATGAATGGATGTGTAGTGTACGTGACAGCACGTCAATCACGGGCTAATTGTGTACTGAGAACACCGCTAATTGTTCTGACATTTTGATGCACCTCTTTTCTTTGACAGCGCTGGCTCACTAATGTTTATTGCATTTTGCTTTCCACTACACAGCAATTCAGTTAGTTTCACAGTTTGACTTAGCTTTTCTTTACTTTCTTTAAAGTTAAAGATTCTTCTACTGGGCGTCTTTTTGGACACAAATGTTAAGGTCCGAACTGAATCTTCCCTGTGAATAGTTACCAACCGTGTCGTGTGTTCAGTAATTTCTTTAATCATTTTAATAATTAGAATCAGAACCAGTGATACCCGTTTCGTGAATAACTCTTTTGAATCGGTTCTTTTGAATGAATTGCTCAAACACGTTAACAAAACGGGCTGAATCAGTTCGTTATTTAGTTTGAATGATTCACTGAATCTTTTAAGCAGTGCCCAACTCCGTAAAACATTAACTTATTGGATGAAGTGAATATTTCTCAATAATACATTGAAACAAATTCTGCACACCCATCTTTTTGGATACCAGCTAAAGAATTGAATTACTGATAACCTAGTAACGCTCACCTGTAAGAGCGTCTCTCAAACTTTGAACGCCTTGAGCTACATGAACAGGTGGTGAAAAGGTGTGTCCAAAACGACGACGGGCTTGACTTTTCACCAATCAAACTCCAAGTAAAATAACACGCGCTCATTGAATCGAACCAATCAGCGCGTAGTTCTACGCAGTGGGCGGAGCCAACCCTGCTAGAATGAAGTGGAAGGCAGCCCGCTGTAGAGTCAGTGAAACAGGCGCTGTTTCAGGGAGTGGATACACTTGTCGGCTCAGCTGATCTGAATGGCAACAATATTTTGGAAATAGTCTTAAACATTTTCATCTAATGAGCTAACGAGTAACGCAAGGATCGCACTAAATAAGGTGGGTGCCGAATGAGATTTTATTTCCATACGCGGGTGCATACAAAGCTTAAATTGTAGAAAAATAGCATTAGTCTGTGTAATAATGTAATTTAGAGTAACTTATTATTTTGGTAATGAGTCTATAGCGTTCTGGAGCCCGTTAAGCATTTTTAGCGCACAAAATAATAATGATTCTCATGTTGAATCACTTGTTGGGAGAAAATGATGACAAAATTCATGTCTTTATGTATGGTGATGAGCCCCTCCTAAAGCGCTTTTACAGATGGCCATAGAGATCTGCGACAGACTCGTGTTTTCCTCGTTTACATAGGCCAGCTTGTGCATTTTTCTCAATTTGCAACTGGCAACTACTGTTGAACAATAAAATGGCAAGAATAGATGAACAGGAGCCTTTGCGCGCTAGGATTTTTACCGATGCGTAATTCTGGTGCCCCTGTGGCGCTACATGTGCAAATGGGCTTCCTGCTGTTTCATCCTTCATTCACCATCACTGGAACTGAATGACACCCAGCTAGGTTGAATGTGTGTGCCTTTTAGAATGACAAAAAGAGTAGCATGCTTACTTGGAATGAACAGCCAAGTAACGGAGAGCTGTAAAAGTGTGTGTGTCATGGTGCTCCACTGCTGGCCTCATTGCATCATCTCCTTTTTCATTTGGTTTCAGGTTATAGCAGCGGCAGCTTCTCAAGGGAACGAGAGAAGCCTTGTGAATATTTGGTGAAGCATCAGTGGTAGCAGCAGCGACACCTGGTCTCCTGAGTCTCCACGTTCGCTTTCATCCTCATCAGAGTGGCGGAACAAGATGGGGAATGGATTATCAGAGCCCCATGCCATCTTTCCCTGCCTGCCGTCCTTTCAGGCCCTGCACATTGTTATTCTCGGCTTGGACTGTGCCGGTAAGACTACCGTATTGTACCGGCTTCGCTTTAATGAGTTCGTTAACACCGTTCCCACCAAAGGCTTCAACACGGAGAAGATCAAGGTGACTCTCGGTGGGAAAAGCCAGACTGCAACCTTTCATTTCTGGGATGTAGGAGGTCAGGAAAAGCTCCGGCCTCTGTGGCGCTCCTATACGCGGTGCGCCGACGGCCTCGTGTTCGTAGTGGACTCGGTAGATGCTGAACGCATGGAGGAGGCCAAGACGGAGTTGCATAAGATCACACGACTACAGGAGAACCAGGGGGTGCCCGTGTTGGTGGTGGCTAACAAGCAGGACCTGCGCAGCGCGTTGCCACTAGGTGAAGTCGAACAGATGTTGGCATTGAACGAGCTCGGCTCTCATACGCCTTGGCACCTCCAACCGGCCTGTGCCATCATCGGAGAAGGTCTACAAGAAGGCCTGGAACGTCTCCACTCCATGATCATCAAGCGGAGAAAGATGATGAGGCAGCAGAAGAGGAAAAGATGACTGTTTGGTGATGGAATGTGAGCTGGATGTGGTGGTAGGCCTCTATGATGGCTCTGTTGGTGATGTGCCATGGGCCTTTGTGGCCTTGCGCTCCTGGAGTTATCGTTTCGGCGGGCTGAGTTTTATCAGTCAGATGGTTCTGGATAAATACAGTTCAGAGACCGCAAGAGGACAATATTGATTTACCACATTGGTTGTTGGATTGTAACAGCGGTGGGACGATCACATGGAACTTTTACATCAATACAAGTGTTACAAAATGTCGACAGGTCTTGTGGTACATTGAGTTCTCATGAAGGACAACACTGGACATGAACTTGTAAATGACGAAGACCTATCCCTAAAGTCTTTGTCCTTGCGTCTGAAGTGTTACACGTATCCTAGCATCCTAGCATTCATGTAAAGTCTTGAAATAGAAGGATCGATTACCAAAGCTGCCATGAACATCATGAGAAATCCAATGTATACATTCAGGTGATGTGTTTTCCCCCTTTGGTTTTATCCAGAATGGCCAACCGTCATTTTCCCTGGGTGTTTGTTGTCCCGGTGGACAGGGGAACCAGAATAAGCTTTATGGATCACTTGTTTGGGAATGCACAAATGTTGAAATCAGACTGGAGAAGGGTTGACCACTAAAGTAGTTCAACACGGTGAATGTGGTAACTGTCAAGAGGTTAACTCAACTTGTTGGTGCAGTAACTTCTCTCAACTTTGAGGACTACTGGAGTCATTTCTAGCTGTATCCACATTGTGTGCTTCCCTGAACGACAAGAGATGTTTAAATGCACTTTAGCAATTCCCTTTTCTAATCTATGAACTTGCAGCATCTGATTTTTTTTGTAAAGAGTTTAT
The DNA here is from genome assembly GCA_021397915.2 of Tor tambroides. Lineage (NCBI taxonomy): Eukaryota > Metazoa > Chordata > Actinopteri > Cypriniformes > Cyprinidae > Tor > Tor tambroides. The sequence goes on from JAFVLL020037958.1 coordinate 34,016, forward strand.
CATGCTACAAAAAGAAGTAATGTATTGCTTCAAGTGAAGCATTTTTTTTTTTTAATATCCACAATCAAATGTGTCAGTTTGTCACTCAGTGCTCATGTGTTGGGGGATGTTCATATTTATGTGTCAGAATTTGTACACTTTGAATAAATCCACAACTACACTAAACATCGTGTTTTGAGTCCTCATTACTACCTGTTGTATGACACACTCATGCTAATTATGAAAGTTTATGACCTGACAATGTCTCTAATTGCATTTTTAGTCTGATAATCGTTTGACGCACTTCACAGTTGAGTCACAGAAGGTTGTTCCTTTATAGAGACATTAGGACATGCAAAAGAGGTAATGTGACGTGAACTGTACGCGTCCCGTTCTAGGCATGCGACCAGGATGTACTTTGTTCTGTCATTGAACACCTATATAAATGTTAAAGGTGCTGCAAGAGTGCAATTATTGCATCTCCATATTGAATATAAAAGCTGAAATTTCATTTGTACATTGTGGTGTTTACTTTTAATCATGTATTTCAGAGTCATCAGCTATAAAAATGCAATTTTTTTTATTTTAAAATGTTACATTTTAATACATTTTCAATGAATACAACGAATTTAAGTTCTGAATTTAACTGTTTTGTCATAAAATTAAAAATGTCAGGACGATACCATAATGAAGAAAAAGTAATTAAAAGAATGAAATTCAACAAACATTCCTAAATAAATAAATAACCTATAAAAATGTTTTTGGAAAAAAAAGATTGAGATGTATTCAAGGTCTAAGGAAAAACAGGTTAAATTAACATGAATTAAAACCACATGAAACCAACTTGAAAACAGACAGTACATTACTAAGAAAAAACTAACTTGGCACGTGTTTTAATCTAGTTTCTGGTATATTATTAGATATCTAGTATATTAAAAATAATATATCTAGTGTATTATTTGTTTAATGTTTTTCTTCATCATGGACAGTCTTACTTGTTATTGACCCCTAAACCAAAAATAACAAAATTTTATTGCATAACAAGCCAAACCGACTGAGTGTTCATGCTTAATTAAACATTAATCAAATAAGACTGCACAAAAAGAATTTTCTCTTTTACAAACTGCGATACGTAACTGCGCAGAGTTTTAAACACAGCTGGCTTGCCCGAAGCCCCACAGAGTCGCTTGTTGTGTTTGGAGAGGATCTGGCACAGCCGGTTCTAGCACAAGAGCGTTTTCCCTGGGAACAATGAGGCTTTTACACAGGGAGAGAGGGGTCTGTACACCAGCTGACCAGTTCAAACAGGAATCCTTCGCTGGAAGTTGGTCGGTTCAGTATTCTGGATGACAGATGTAGATCACACGATACCGGCTTCAGAGATAATAGAGGTGGGATTGGCTTCTTTTTTTTATTTTTAATTTTTATTATGCAAACAAACATACTATTTACAGGTGACAAATCAAATACAAAATAACCAAAGTCAACAAAACATACATGACAGCCAACATGATTTGTGTGAGTGAATGAGTGAGTGAGTGAGTGAGTGAGTGTGTGTGTGTGTGTGTGTGTAAGTGTGACTGGGTGTTGGGGGTGGAAGTATATAAACAAAGGAACGTAAAAAAAGTACAAAAGACATAATAGTAAAAAACCATAATAGTAATGATAACAGTAATAATAATATTAATAGCATTAATAACAAAAATTAGAGGATGGAGGGTGAGGAAGGTGATAAGTAATAATAGTAGCAATAATATTGATAAAAAAAAAATAATAATAACAGTAATTAACTCAATTAATCAGAAAAGAGGGGAAAGTTGAAGGGTGAGGAAGATGACAAATAGCAATAATAAAAGTTTTAATTAGTAATTAGAAATAGTAGCAACAATAACAATAATAAACTTATTCATCAGAGACAGAGGGGTGGTTGCAGGATCAGGAAGAGGACAAATAATAATAATAATAATAATAATAAAGCTATAAATAGTAAGATATTGTAAGGCTGCCTCTGGGCCCTCCGTGATAAATTAGGCCCACGACGAGCCATCAGGGAGAGGTACAAGGAGAGGTTTGGGCACAAGGCCCAAAGTCCCACCCCCGGCTGCCACACACATGCCACGCTTACCCTACATATATATATATATATATATA
>JAFVLL020037959.1:0-15106 GCA_021397915.2 Tor tambroides
TCCTATCTCTAAGAGATGTGGGGATATTCAGTGGAGGATACTACATTGTATTATAGCCTCAAACTCTTTTGTGTCTAAGATTAATGAGACTGTTTTACCAGCATGTCCTTTTTGTAACGCTCTTGACAATGTTTTTCATATGTTTTGTGAGTGTCTTAGACTTAACTCATTATTTGAAATTTTGGAGAAAATTATCGTAAGATTGGGTTTTACATTTACCAACAGTCTATTTATTCTGGGTTGCAGATATAAGAGGTCTTGGCAGCAACAATGTACACTTGCCAATTTTTTAATAGGACAAGCTAAACTTGTTATTTTAAAGTCTCATCAGTGTAAAAATTCTGGTGAAGATGTGAGTTTAGTAACTCTGTTTAAGTCTTTAGTGGAGTCAAGAGTGGTGATTGAATATACCTATTATCAACATATTAATAATGTCCTCTATTTTGAATGGAAATGGGGTGTTGGGGGGGCTTTGGTGACTGTGTGTGATTCAGGAAATTTGGATTTTAATTGGTAATGTTTAGGAATCTTTTGTTTGTTTAGGTTTTTGTTTTTAAGCTTGTAATATTTGTATAATTAAAGTGTTTTGAAAAGTCAAAGTCTCTCTCTCTCTCTCTCTCTCTCTCTCTCTCTCTCTCTCCTGATAGACCTAGATTATGTGATGAAGTGAAGGGATGGAGTAGCTTTTTCATCTTTTCAAATCTCCTTGTGTGTTTGTGGAGAAGGAAGTGAGATTGTTTCTCCAGTCGATTTGGAGGATGTGTTTCTGAGGGGATTGATGATGTCTGTGGGAAAGGGCTTGTGTCGGTCTGTACAGAGAACAGCATTTCCTTTTATCACAACACCAAGTGCTGCCAGCGTCTAGAGTCCAGACGCCCCACTGTTACACACTCCCCAATCGATATTTTGCACCTACGTACACACACACACACACACAACCTTTTTGTATCTTTATATGGACTTTGCCTTCACACTTTATATAAGCTATTTTAATTAAGATAACTAACCCTAACTCTAAATGCATTTTTAATTAACACATTACTCACTCTATGAAGGTTTTTAACTTGGGAGTGTGATCTCAAAAAGTTGTTTTCTTTTGCGATTATTTTGAGAATTTGTGTGAGGATAGTAAAATCTGTCTAGAGACCACTTCTATCATGCTAGATATGTCATACGCATGCACAAAAAGAGAACATTTATATACACTATGTACATTTATAAACACAAAGTTTGGAATAAATAAGATTTTCTGGTTTTTGAAATAAGTCTTTTTGTCTCTTAAAGGAATAGGTCACCCAAAAATGACAATTTTGTCATTATTTATTCACCCTCATGTCACTGTAAACCTATGTAATTTACTTTTTTATGTTGAACACAAAAGAAGATATTTTGAAGAATTTTGAAGAACCAAACAGTTGTTGGTCCCTATTGACTTCATAGCACAGAAAGAAATACTGTGGAGTCAATGGGGACCATCAACTGTTTGATTACCAGAATTCTTCAAAATATCTTCTTTTGTGTTCAACATAAGAAAGAAACTCATACAGATGTGGAACGACATGAGGGAGAGTAAATGATGACATTTTTATTTTTGGGCTATCCTTTTAAGACTAAGTTTATTTGATGAAAAATACAGGAAAAACAGTAATATGGTGAAATATATTTTTATACTGTAAAATAACTGTTTTCTATTTTAATATATTTTAAAATGTAATTTATTTCTGTGATGACAAAGCTGAATTTTCAGCAGTCATAGCCATAGTTTTCAGTGATACTTCAGAAATCATTTTGCTGATATGCTTATTTGGTGCTCAAGAAATATTTATTTTTATTAACAATATAGAAAACAGTTTTTGCTGCTTATAATATTTTTGCGAAAACCATTATACACTGCCATTCAAAAGTTTATGATGAGTAAGACAAAAAAAAATTGATTAGTTATGTTCATCAAATATATATTATATATTTAAACATTTCTGAAACCAGAACTGTTCTTTTCCCTGGAGTTTTCAAGCTACATCTATCAAATCCATCCATCCATGCATTAACCACTTAGCAATGCCCACACCACCCTAGCAATCACTTCAGCAGGATCCTAGCAAAGCCTACATCTTTTTAAATTTGTGTTTTTTCTTCAAAAAGCCTATGTATTGCACCTAAATGAGGCTTATATAACCTTCAAACTGTTGTAAACCTCCAGGCAAGGATTTTTAAACATTCAAAGTTTGACAAACTGTCCTTTCTAGTTATAAAGTGCAACCAAAGTAAAACGAATGGAAGAAAAGCGCAAGCCAAACCCCATATCCGGCTGCGCTGTCACTCAGTATTCTTTGTATGTTGTCATCTGCTGTAAGTGCTGCCTGACAGGCTTCCTCAAGTGCTTTATTAGAGATGCATATTTCCTGTTTGATTCCATTATTCCAGCAAAACTCAAATGTAGCCGGTCCTCACTCTCCAGCTCACAGTGTATCAAGTGTACAAAGGCAGATGAAAAAACTGCACTGCAATTTTGATTCGCTTGGCATTGAATTATAGAGAGTGTCCTGAGAAAAATTTAAATCTGAAAGCTTTCCAGCTGGTGGTGGTGAAAGTGCATTTTGATTATGTCAGATAGTAAGGCGTTTAGAAGCAGCTGTGGCACAGTTGCGAGTCTGAGTTGTGTGCTGTTGCAAGTGCTATTGTGAGGTTGACAGCGGAACAGAGATCACAGCTTCTTTTCCGATCACAAAGTGTAGACTTCAACAAGGACGTCTCTGTATGAGGGGAAAGGTGTGTGTACATGCCGTAGGTCCTGCTGACTCCATCTAACACATACGATGTAGTTTTCCCTCAACACACTCATGGCCACATATCTTGGCATTGCTCCAAGCAGAAAGTATCTGTTGAAGTCTCCATTTGATACAGTCTTCATCGCCTTAGGTTTGTTGTATTTCACCTGTCTGGCTTTAGACACCCTGGATCACATCGTATTCTGACTGCACACTTCACTAAATCCAGCGTGACATTTTCTTGTTTCCTAACAGAATATTCTGTGTAGCATCAAACTCAAACATTTTATTCCATTTAGAATCTCCTACCATTAAGTGCGTATTACAAATTATCAGTTCAGATACTCATAAATTCTCATAATTACTCTATTTAAGTTTTTAATTTATGAAGAAAAATAAATCTCAATTCTCATATTGTGAATTTACAAAAAAAAAAAAAAATTTTTTTAAATAAAACAAAAATAAAATTATTTTATTTTATTTTTCATTATTGTAAAATAAAACAAAACAAAATAATAAAATACAATTTAAAAAATATATTTATTTTATTTTTTATTTTAAAATAAAATCAAAATAAAAATTGTGTTTTATTTTATTTTATTTTACTGTGAGTGCCATACAATGAGACATTAAACAGCAATGTACAGTAATATTGGAGCCACACTGCTACTCATTTGAATTTTTTTTTTACTGGAAATACTACATTATTTTGAAAACCACTGACGTTCTGTCAAGCTATTAACATATAGTTATTAATAAGTTAGTATTGTTGCTGAAAGTCCATAACTATCCTACACAAACAAATTATTATTCAGGTGAGCTTATTAGTTTATGTATGATGTCACGGTGCACACAGCAGGGAGGAGCTAGGAACACGCAGACGAGGACGTAACTCAAAATAACAGTCTTTAATGGAGACATCAAGGCAAGGCAGGGCAAGACAAGGCAGGGCAAGACAAGGCAGGGCTGACGCAGACAGGAACACCGGGCTAAACGCACAGGAACAGGACAGGGACAAGACAGGAACAGGACAGCCCTCTGGGGCTGGACAGACAGGACAAGACGACCCACAGGAACAGGAGCCCTCCTGGGCTAGCTCAGAAGCTGAGGCTTCCTCTGGGCATGACAAGGAGTCAGGGGCCCTCTCAGGGTCCCTCAGCAACCGCTTCCACCTCAGCGACAGGGAGGCAGGCGGCTGGAAATGGCCTCCATGGCCACAAGACAAGGAACCGCCTGCCCCAGACGAGTCTCCATGGACATGACAAGACAAAGTAAATTAAAATGTTCCTGTGGGCATGACAAGACACAACCGGCACTCCTGGCCGGAACATGTGGACTAAATCCACGGAGCTAGGGATAGCAGCGGCCGGCGAGCATGAGTCAGCGGCAATCCGGCGGGCTTGAGTCAGCGGCGGGCCGGCGAGCATTGAGTCAGAGGAGGGCCGGCGGCGTGAACAGGGGAGCCGCGGACATGAGCCGAGGCGTGGACCGCGGTGTGAACGAGCGGCAGATCTGGACTGGGGAGCCGCGGACGGCGGCGGTGATTTCCCCGCGAACGGCGGGCTGGAGAGAGCCGCGGACGGCGGACTCACGGCGATCCCGTGAGGGGCACTCTGGAGGCCCCTCATGACAGACACGGACAGAAACACAGGACGGGGACCTCCAGAGTAGAAGAGACAGACAGAGGCCTCGGCGGAGCTGGGAGCTGGGATGACACACATGACAGAGGACTGACATATGAATTCTCAAAGAATATTTTAACCATGAAAATAATTTGTGGAGTGCTTTATCTTCTGCAAAGCTACCAATAGAAACGAGTAGCTGAGAGTGCTTTGAGACTGAAAGAAAGGCCTTGCCGTTCAAAAGCACTTTTGAAAAATGATTGACAGGCAATGAGATTCCTTATATACCATTTCCAGCAGGTATACCAGGTTTATTTTTTTTTTCAGTGTCCTTCGGTGCTTGTTTGATGTTTGCTTACTTGGATGTGAATCCTTTGCATTCAAATGATGTTAGCCATCCTCCAAAGAACCTGTAAGATGGTAAAAGCAAAAAAAAAAAAAGTCTGAATGCTATTAAGAAATTAGATCTGAGCAATCCAAGAACAAAATGAATGATGAAAACCGCAAATGTTTTATGTATTTCATTTTATCTCTACTGTGCATTATGGAGTTTGGTGAATATTAGGTGATTTTCTTTGCATAATCATGTATCTTTAAAGCAGAATTCATCCTTGTAAAGCAACACATATTGAACATCATTTGTGAAGAATCTGGACGGCTTCCCAGGGGAAATAAAAGAAGGCAAGCAGGTGGCTTAAAAAGATGAGATGTAACCCAAAAGCAGTAGCATTATTTCGACATTACATTTGACAGTTTTAATGCTTGTAGATCTTATTTATTCATTTATGCATCAGATTATGCGATTGGCTTCATACTGAAATCTTATCCTTTAAATTGCAGACTCCCGAGTGCGTTTGAGATGTAGAGACCCCCTCTGAAACTCTAGAAGAGACATATGTGAGATTATTGGAATCTTTTTCTTAAATCTCAGAAGCAGAAAGCAAAAAAGTCTTCATTCACTCTCTATTTTATCTCGTTGTTTGGGAAATATTTGAGACCTGCACTATCACCCTTAAGCTCAAACATTGATGGAATATGTTAGTAAATCTGCAGTAAATCTTGGTATCACTTACCAGTGGGTAATAATTAGCATCATTTACACATTTTACTCCAAGCAGTGCTTTTCTGATTTTCACAGATCCGGTTTTAACTACACCCTCTCAGCACCTCCACCCACTAGACATATTCGAAGCATATGCAGACAGTCAGTTGCTGTCTGTGATGTTTGAAGAAAGAAAACAACAATCAGACTGTAAAACAATACCTTTTTGCTGCAGAATGAAGTTGTCATCCAGAATTGTAGATGCAGCATCTCAGCTTCTCTCCGAAGGGAAGTTCTTGAACGTCAGTCTTTTAAAGCTTTCGACTGTGTTTCTCGTGCATACTTTTGAATATTAATCCAAACAGTCTTCCAGGTTTTTCCAGGTCATACTCAGTTCTGCTCAGCCTAGATTAGACCAACTCAAGCGGAGGAGTGGACACCTGACTTACTTTTTTTAGTGTAGAATAATGCAGTCCATTGACCTTAACCTCTCCGAACTTTTGTTGCACTCTCTTCAAATAAGATTTTCATATTCCCACATGCTTTGTATCCATGCAAGAGTGGGTGGATGTTTATCCATTTCGTTCTCCTCCGTTTGACAATCTTTTTGATGAAATGTAAATTCATTCACTTCAGACATGCTGAGCTGATTCCATCGAGTATTAGATTCCATCAGCACTAACAATCTCACTCACTGTCGGTCTTTAATGCGGAAAACGAGCTGCGTAGCATTTAAATGCACTCGTCAATTGAGAATTGTGTATTTTATTAATCTCATTTCAAAGCTTGGAATTACATTTGTTTATTTGAAGTATTTTTATCTGTTCTGCCAGCCTCTGTGCTGGCTTTAATGGTCTGTTTATTGGCACGGTCGACATTTGTCCCTCAGTACAGGTGTTTGATTGGAGTCTGGAGATGCTTTTGTGTGGCCTTGATAGCACTAATTTGAAGCCAGATAGGCAGGCAGTCTTAAAGCGACGGTACCTTGTAACCATGGCATTTTTGTCTGTCTCGCCCATCTTTCATTTTTCATCTCTTTATCTTTATAGCTCTCGTTTTATATTTCATTTCTCTTCCTCTCTCCTAAACTTTCCCCTCTCTTCCCTTGTCATTTCTTCCTTGTAGCTTTTTGTTGTTTAATCGTTGTCTTTCCCTTTCATTATGCTTTAACCATCTGATTTATGATGTCTTTCTTGATAATATCTCTCCGGAATTGACTGGCAGGGTCTTACGGCTGCTTTCTTTTGGTGATGGCGGAGTTTTACTAAACAATTTGTTGCCATCCTTCATCCTTTTTCACGGAGATTAGCTTCCTACTGCTAACCTGAAAGCTGCATGCGCATTGATCTTGCAGCTGATCCTCCTCTTCAGCTGTGTTGTTGTCAGATAGTTCACTTGGGAAAGGATGGATATAGAAGGTGGTGGCGGTGGTTGTGTACGTTTGATGTCGGGCTTGGCGACAAGATTGTATATTCCGGTCTTTCCGTTAACTGATCACATGTTGCACTGTTTCCTCCAGAATATGGCTTGATATAAAAGTTGAGTAAGAAATAGTGTTAGAATGTACTGCTTTGCCTGGCATACGCTGTAAGCAAATATGTCTTTGGACCTGTTTCTATTTCTAAATAAATCTGTATCTACTTTATTTTCAGCACACATCCAGTGGTATTAAAATTTTATTTGCATGGGCTGTTTTGGAGTGTCATCATTTTTCATATGATGCTAGTATTGATACAGCTGTGTATAATATAAATATGACCAGAAAGCAGAAACCTCAAAACATCACAAACTGGCTTTGAAGTAATGAAAGGGATATTAAATGTTTAGCAGATGCAGTTCTAATTCTAATAAGCTATCAGATCACATTTATGATGTTTGTAAAAATTATATTTCAGTTGGACAGGGAAAATGAAGTGGTTACTGAGAGGAGTGTAAAAAAAATTAAAATGGGGCATTCATTACCTTCATTTCATTTTAAAATATATTAAAATAGAGAAAGTGATTTATAAAAAGTGATGATAGTTCACAGTATTAGTTTTTTACTGTATATATATATATATTTGGACACTGACACAATTTTAATAATTTTGGCTCTGTATGCCTCCAGAATAGATTTAAAATGAAACAATCAAGATGAAATTGAAGTGCAGACTTTAAGCTTTAATTCAAGGGGTGAACAAAAATATAAATTAAAATGCTTAGGAATTACAAACATGTTTTATTTTCAGGGGCTCAAATATAATTGGATAAATAAATAAAATGTTCATTTTTAATATTTTGTTGAGAATCCTTTGCATGCAATGACTGCCTTAAGTCTGGAACTCATGGACATCACCAGAGACTGGTTTCCTTCTTTGTGATGCTTTGCCAGGCCTTTACTGCAGCTGAATTCAGTTGTTGTTTGTTTTTGTGGGTCTTTCTGCCTTTAATTTTGTCTTCAGAAAGTGAAATGCATGCTCAGTCAGGTTGAGATCAGGAGATTGACGTTGCCATTGCAGAATATTCCACTTTTTTACCTTCAAAAACTCCTGGGTTGCTTTTGCTGTATGTTTTGGGTCATCGTCCATTTGTACTATGAAGCGCCGCCCAATCAACTTTGCTGAATTTGGCTGAATCTGGGCAGAGAGTATATCCCTATACACTTCAGAATTCTTCTGGCTGCTTCTGTCCTCTGTCACATCATCACTAAACACCAGTAACCCAGTGCCACTGGAAGGCATGCATGCTCATGCCATCAAACTGCTCCACCATGTTTCACAGATGATGTTGTCTGCTTTGGATCATGAGCTGTTCCAAGCCTTCACCATACTTTTCTTCCAGTCATTCTGGTACAGGTTGATCTTAATTTCAGTCATCCAAAGAATGCATTTCCTGAAGTGGTCTGGCTGTTTTAGATGTTTTTTGGCAAAGTCTAATCTGGCCTTGTTTGCACCTTATGGTGAACCCTGTGTATTTGCTGTGGTGAAGTCTTCTCTTGATTGTAGACTTTGTCAGTGACTCTTCTGCCTCCTGGAGAATGTTCTTCACTTGGCTGAATGTTGTGAAACAGTTTTTCTTTACCATGGAGAGGATCATACCATCAACCACCACTGTTGTCCTCTGTGAACGTCCAGGTCTTTTTATGATGCTGAGCTCACCAGTGTGTTCTTTTTTTCTCAGAATGTACCAAACTGTTGATTTGGCCACTCTGAATGTTCCTGCTATCTCTCTGATGGATTTCTTTTGTTTTTGAAGCTTAACAATTGTCTGTTTTACTTGCATCCAGAGCTCCTTTGACCGCATGATGTGGGTTCAGAGCAACAGCTTCCAAATACAAATGGCACACTCAGAATCAACTCTAGACCTGTTACCTGCTTAATTGATGTAGACAAAATGAAGGAATAGCCCGCAACTGTCCATGAAACAGCTTTTGAGTCAACTGTCCAATTACTTATGGTCCCTTGAAAAAGGGGGGAGGTACATATTAAAGAGCTGTAATTCCTTAACCTTTCCGCCAATTTTGATGAGAATACCCTTAAATTAAAGCTCAGAGTGTGCACTTATGTTTGGCTCAACAGCTAAAATAATAAAAATTGTGTCAGTGTCCAAATATATATGGACCTGACTGTGTATATATATATATATATATATATATATATAACAGTGCCCTCCACTAATATTGGCACCCTTGGTAAATATGAGCAAAGGTGTCTGTGAAAATAAATCTGCATTGTTTATCCTTTTGATATTTTATTCAAAAAATTCACAAAATTCTATCCTAACATTGAAGTAAAACAATTGAATGTGGGGAGGAAATCTCATGATGAAATAAATGCTTTTCTCCAATGCATGTTGGCCACAATTATTCGCACCCCTAGAAATTCTTAAAATTAGTAAAATATCTCTGAAGTATATTCCCATTCATATTTACATTTTGCAGCACACCAGGGTGACTTAGGAGAATGAAATTGCCCAGCCATATCTTCCTGTTCCACAGGATTATAAATATGAGGCGCACAAAGGCCAAATTCCGTTCATCACAAGGAGTTAAACCTAAGAATACAGTTCTGATATACAGAACAAGATTGTTGAGCTTCACAAAATAGAAAGTGGCTGTAAGAAAAGAGCTAAATCATTGAAAATCCCCATTTCCACCATCAGGGTAATAATTAAGAGGTTGCAGTCAACTAAAGATGTTACAAATCTGCCTGGAAGAGGATGTGTGTCTATATCGTCCTAATGCACGCTGAGGAGGAGAGTTTGTGTGGATAAAGACTCTCCAAGCATCACAGCTGGAGAATTGCAGAAAATTGTTGAGTCTTGGGGTCAGAAAGCCTAAAATCAAACAGCCCCTACATCACCACATTAACACACTACACCAAACTCCAGCATATTCAGTTGTCAGACACAACTGGAACTTCAAATGGCACTAGCTTCTATGGTCAGATGAAACTAAAAAAAAGAGCTTTTTGGCAGCAAACCCACCAGATGGGTTTAGTACAAACAGGGATAAAAAGTACCCCATGCCCACGGTTAAATATACTGCTGGATCTTTAATGTTGTGGGCCTGTTTGTCTGCAGAAGGTCCTGGACGTCTTGTTCAGATACATGGCATCATGGATTCTATCAAATAACAACAAATAAAACATCTAAACCTGACTGCCTCTGTTAGAAATCTTATAATGGGCTGTGGTTGGATCTTCCATCAGGACAATAATCCAAAACAAAAATCAAAATCAACACAAAAATGGGTCACTGAGCACAAAATGAAGCTTTTGCCATGGCTGTCCCAGTTCTCTTGACCTGAACCCTATAAAAATGTGTGGGGTGAACTAAAGAGTAGAGGCACCAACATGGAGCTGTGAAGCTGAAGGATCTGGAGAGATATGGCATGAAGGAATGGTCTCTAAACTCTTATCAGGTGTTCTCCAAACTCTTCAGGCATTACAGGAGAAAACTCAGGGCTGCTATCTTGGGAAAAGGACGTTGCAATAATTGGGTGCCAATAATTGTGGTCAATATGATCTAGAGAAAGCATTTATTTCACAATGAGATTTTCCCCCCACTTTCAATTGTTTTACTTCAACGATAGGTTAGAATTTTGTGAATTTTTTGAATGAAAGATCAAAAAGATAAACAATGCAGATTTATTTTCTCAGCCACCTTTGCTCATATTTACCAAGGGTGCCAATATTAGTGGAGGGCACTGTATATATATATATATATTTGGTGATGAGTTTTTGGCTCAAGGTCTGCATTTACAGTCACACCAGAGGTGTTAAACTGGGATTAGGACTTGGTTTTATGCAGACCAGTCAAGTTCTTCCACACTGACTGAATCAATCATTTTTTTTTTGAACCTTGCCTTATACACAGAAGCATTGTCATGTTAGAATAAAAAAGGGTCCTGTCCAAACTGTTGCTATAATATTAGAAGCACACAATTGCCTAGAATATCATTATATGCTTAAACATTAAGATTTGTACTCATAGAAATTACTAAAGTAGTCAAACCTGTTCATTAGAAGGGGGCGACCCAATACTTTTGGCAATATAGTGTTTATATATATAACATTATATATAAAATTTATTTATTTATTTATTTGATCAAATATAGCCTTGGTAAGCATAAGAGACTTCTTTCAAAATTATTTAAAGAATCTTACTAACCCCAAACTTTTGGATAATTTTGTTTCTGCAACACTATTTTAAAGTCTGTAAATCAGAGAACTGTGATCCAATTTTAGTAAATATCATTCTAATAAAAAATAGAAATTGCTGCAAGGTTATGTAAAATATAAAGCATTTTGGAATTTCCAGCAAAAGTATTAAAAGTCATAACACTCATAACTCAGTATTGTTAAAGATTTGGCCATACCGCCTACCCCTAGCATAATGGTTGTCTGGACCATTTTCAGGTAATGAGTTTGCTTCACAATTGCTTGACAGTCTTTTCTGGTAGTCAAAGAACATGTGGGTTGAAGAGAAGGAAAGAGGCAAATAAAACAACCCGAGGCTTCGTTAGTGAGCGTTTGGTGATATTTTTACCAGGCGTCTTCATGGATATTTTTTTTTTCCGTATTCCATGCAGGATAGCTTTAATCTGCATGCAGGATGCTAACATTAAACACTCAGGTTACAAAGTCAGAGATGAAGAGAGCAGAGAGCAGATCATGTGTCAGATGGAACATCAAGATCTCACTTTGCTTTGTAGAGATCTCTGATCAAAAGACAAGTGTCCTTTAAATGCCAGCATGAGAGAAGACAGCATCTCTGGATGGACAGCGCATTAGAAAGGTCTAATGTTCTAACTTTACTAGGGCTCTGTTCTAGAAGCTAGTGAGATGTCTGCTGCCTAAATAGACAGCTGTCTTCTAAGGCTACCTTTATAGGTAGCTGCCTTATTTTCCTTCCAATTAAAGTGAGATACTAGGTTTTACATGGATCCACTGCATTTACATGCAAATCTTGAACTGATTATGCTTAATAAGCTGACAGTGTATGTAGTCATGTGTGCCTTAAAGTGCCTTTAAAATGTGTGTGTTTAATACAACTAGAAGTTATAAATGGTTGAATCAAAACCAAACTGACACATTTAGATTGCTGCCCACTACCCTTATTTTGTTTTGTTTGAAAATGTCTATCTCTGACTGATTAATAGATGTCTTTTATCAACCAAGGATCATGAAATATGTGTCTGTGATGACATTTAGCAAAAATGCTTGTTTCGTGGCAGTGAAATATTCAATGAGTGACCATATAAAGCATGTTAAATTTTCTCAGAAACAAATATACGTGACTCTGCTACCTTTTTATTACATTGATTCATGGACATTGGGGCAGTTCTGAAATGAAATGTTTGCGTTTGAAAACAATGTACCACTTACACTAAATACTATCCTAAACATAACTAACGTAATAAATAGTGTTAAAGAAAGAAAATGTCATTTTACCTTGTTTTTACACTGCTTTGAGCTCATTTGTCAAACTGTATTTCGTGGGACTCGTAAAGCAGAATTCACGAGCTCTGCATCACGAGGACAGTGTTGTACCAGGTGGGCTACCGAGCAAGTTTACTATGTTGGAAAAACCATACATATGGAACTAGATATGTAATGCAAATATGAAAATGTATTAGTTTACAAATGGTGTTTACAAAATGGTGTTTTGAGGTTATAGTTTTTTTGCAAGGAACTGCATGATAATCTAATGATAATCTGCCCATGTAATTATAATTTGTGTTAACAGTAATAAAAATCGTTAGTGTTTTGCTTCGTCTAGTGTTCATTTCAGCTGGAAACTGCAGGAATTTTATGTATATGTACATTTTTGAAGTTTTGTAAAAGGTAGAAGCATGTTTTTGTGGATCACATCAAGCATTGGTTGACATCAAGACCCTGATAATTGGAAAGATTCAAATTATTATTCTAGCCATTTTATTTGGTGATTTTTTTTTTTTTTTGGTGATATCATCATTCTTTTTTTCTTTGCTGTTTGTCAAGAAAGATGTCTGATGGAAAGTTAAACTGATGATCTGCAATTGTGATTTTGAATGCATGTTTTTTTCCTGCTGTCTTGGATTCTGTTATTTGGTTACACATGGCAAGTGGGTTTTTTCTTAGAATGTGGCCAATAAATGCAGTCTTTTTTTGTCAAAAATGTCTTTGTTTCTCTGTCCTGCTGTCCATATCTTTCTGTACAGTTGGTTCTCATTATCCGCTGGCACATTTTAGTGAACAATCAGTTTCATTAAATCCATTTCATTTTTTAGAGTCTTTCCTAATTGCACTACAGCTGATCCCATTTTGTTTTGAACTAAATGGACGATCACCATCTGTACAGTTTTTAGTGTTTGGTTTTCACCCAAACCCTTGCCTCTGGAATCCCAATAAGGAAGGAGCCGATTCTCCATGCATTCTCATGGAGTTATCAAGTACAGAGAAGGGATTTTCTCAATCTCTCTTCTTCCTGCCTGTAATCCTGCCCTTTAGATGTTTTTGAGCCACCGTGATGGGGACGTTGAGGACTTTGACTTCCTCTTCCCACAGTAGTGCCTTCACTTTTTGCAGCCATGCACTTAGCTGTAGGATTAAGAGTGTGTGCTCTCTCTTTCAGGGAGCCTGTCTGAGGTTTTTTGGTAGGTGCTCACCTGACTTAACCAGGGCTCAACAGTAACAATGGTGCAGGTCCAGTGTTAGAGTATTTCAGGCATGTGGACTGTCATTTCTGTAAGGCATAAAATGCTTTGCAGACAATTTTCGACCTGATCTCATGACAAAAACATACCTGTGGAAACTTTTTTGCAAGACGCGACATATGTACCAATAAGTACATATCACTGAACATATCACAGAAATTAAAACATGGTAAAACATTGAGCACTTGCAATCATTTTCATACACAGTTATAATTACAGCTCCATATGTTTCACCGAGCTTTAGAGTTAATAGCGCCACTCAGCAGATATTTCATGTCAGAACTGCGGTGACACGTACAAAACCAACATCACATAAAACGTACCATATGTTCATCTGTTCCGGGGAAAAAAACTAACACTCTTTTAGCTCCACTCAGTGGACGTTTCACATCGAATATGTCACGAAACTTACATGGCGGTGCGTATTTCACGTCTTGCGAAAAAGTTCCCACAGGTACGTTTTCGTCATGAGATCAGGTTGAAAATTTTGTTGTAAATGTGATAGTCCAAGAAGGGTTGAAAAATATAGACAAATCACTTCAGCCAAAAGCAAAACTGTTTAAATTGTATTAGTGAGCCCAAGCTGATCTTAAAGTTGTAAAGTCATCTGAGGTCAGTGCTTGACTATAGCTGCTCAGTATAGATTGTTGTGGACTGCGAACAGGATTAGAGAAAGAGTTCACCCAAAAATGAAAATTCTGTCATGATGTTCCAAACCTGTATGAAGATATTTTGAAGAATGTGTGTAACCAAACAGTTGATTGTCCCCCTTGACCATAGTAGGTTTTTTCCTCATACTATGGAAGTCAGTGGGGGCCATCAGCTGTTTGGTTACCCATATTTTTCAAAATATCATCTTATCTTATGTTCAACAGAAGAAAGCCTTTATAGAAAGAACAACCGAGATCTCTTAACACATTCAGTCACATGGCTCTTTATCCATCACTTTTGTCTTGTATCCTGAATTACTGACTGTAAGAAGGGCTATTATGTATACATTGTTAACCCTGGATGCACACAAGAAATTTTACTGCCCTTTTCATTTAGCCGATTAGCAGAACATGGATGACACTGAAATTTAGCCTGAAATATGGGAGCTTATTAGCCAGGACAAGAAAGCTTAGAAAGCTTAGACAAGAAGCTTAGAGTGGACTTGTACTTTTTCACAATGGAAAAAAGTTGCTTAGTATATGTAAACTGCTTTTAAAGTTAATTAACTTTCATGTTCAAACTTTTTTGGATAACTAAAGATGAACTTGGTTTAAATAACTGACTGCTAAATAACTCTAACTGCTACTTTTTCTTTAAAAACTAACACTAGCTTTCTTTTTTCTATTCTATCTACTTGTTTTCCTTGAGAAAAAAACAAAAACAAAAAAACCTTGCTATGTGTACTGCGTTAGGCTAATCGAGACTTGTCATATGCTTGCATGTTGTTGCTCTTTTGTTGATTTTGATTGCTTCTATTGTCCTCTTTTGTAAGTCGCTTTGGATAAAA